>PVIY010040818.1:0-22095 GCA_004026745.1 Myrmecophaga tridactyla | reverse complement strand
TATAATCTTTTTTTCTCTATTATTGTTTTATTTCTTTTTCTGATGTCTTTTTATTTCTTTTTCTAAATCGATGCAAATGTTCTAAGAAATGATGAATATGCAACTATGTGATAATATTAAGAATTACTGATTGTATATGTAGAATGGAATGATATCTTAATGTTCTTTTGTTAAGTTTTTTAATTAATAAAAAAGTTTAAAAAAAAATCACTGTCATAATCTCAGATAATTTGATCCATTAATACACTAAGTGTTATTCCTGTATGGTATTTATGTCTCATGCTTATATTTCCCAGAAACTATTCTAACTGCTTTACAAATATTAATTAATTCAATTTCAAATACAACCCTGTGTGGTAGGTTCTGTTGTTAGTCCCATTTTAACGATGGGGAAATTGAAGCTCCAGAGGGCTAAGTGTATTCTCTGAGGTCCCATAGAAATTTAGGGAGCTGGGATCTAGACCCAGGGAGCCTGGCCCCAGGATCCTTGCTCCAAGGCGCTCTGCTGGCCTTCTGATCAGGGCTGTGGTGAATGATTCTGAGCAGGCTTCTGATGGCTTTGTGCTAGCAGTGTCACCCATCTCTTGCAGCCTTGTCTGGGTTTTTTTGACAGTACTCACATGAGTGCAACCTGGAGGCTCAAAGGAAACACCAACAGTGCCACCTTAACTGAAGGGACTGCAGTGGGAGCTGATGGACAAACACTTCCACCTGTCTTCCCCCAGGTGGACAATTCTGAGAGGATCTTATCAAAGAACGTTGATCTCTGCTAGGCTTTCAGGGAATCCTGGCTAAGAAATTTTCTTATTCCCACCGTATTCACAGCTGCTTCCTCATCTTGAAATCAAACTTAAACTTGGCCCTGGCCTTAGCCTCTGATTTCTATAAAAATGTGGAACCTGGACATTCACCATTTTGCCTTTGTGCTGATAAAGGCATAAAACATTAGTTTCAGCTGAATCATATTATAGGAAACTGAAGTTACTTCTATTGCTTTTGCATTTAACTATAATTTGTTAAGAGGTCTTTTTATAAAAGCCTTGTAGACTGTTCTCATAGAGAAAGGGCTTTTGACCCTTTTGTGTTTATTTATCAGAGAAATAATATCAAGCTTCTTTAGTTATCTGATGACAGCACCACCCAAAGCTGTTTTACAAATCTATTAGCACTTTGCCTTTTGGGTTCACTTTTCAGGTGAAGAGGACAACTTATGGAATGAATTAAAAGTGAAACTCTAATTCAAAATAAGAGAAAAATTATAGCTTTGACAATGAAATCACTAGCTAGAGTTCATGCATTTTCCAATGATACCTTTCAAAGATAAAATTTTGACTCCAGGTAGGTTGATTATTATTCTCACTTATGCCCAAATATCATTTCACGTGGTTTTGTTATTAATTAATATGAATTTGGCAATGTCAAGCTTTTCTTAGTAGAAATCTAATAATATTACAGCAACATACTCCCAGGTGTTTGATGTAAATCGCCTTTATTCTTTTTGAGCTCTTTGGAGGAATATTACGTACTTTATTGGCAGATCAAAAAAAAAACAAAACTTTTTGCCTCTAAAAAGAGTCAGTGGGCCTAATAAGCTACACCTGCCTAAGAATGCATCACTGGATGAATTGCTTCACATATACTTATGCATAAGGTGTGTAGAACTCTCCATTCGAAGCATTTAGCAGGGAGAGTATGTGAGCAGGGACTGTGAAATCTGATCCTCAGTAGCCGACAAGAACCTCCTGGGGTCAGGACACCAATTAGTAATTCTGGAAAGGATAAATGATCTTTTCTTGTACTTTTCCATAGTATTTAGCAAGATGAGCTAAATGTTGTATTTAATAATATTTCTAGTTCATTTAACCCCATTATGGCTTAAAAAATGAACCATATTTAAAAAAGAATCATACTAAAAACCAATGTTATGAAAGTAAAGGGATTGTTTCAGTGGCTGAGAGATTTCAAATAGAGTCAAGAAGTCATTCGGGAGCTTATTCTTATGCATTATATAGATATCTCTTTTTGGTCTTTACTGGATTAAAATAGCTAGAAGGAAATATCTAAAACTGTTGAACTGTAATCCAGTAGCCTTGATTCTTGAAGATTATTGTATAACTATATAGCTTTTACAACTTTTACAGTATTTCTGCGGGGTTGTGAAAATCTTACGGTTGATACTCCCTTTAACCAGTGGATGGGCATATGAGTAAAAAAATAAGGACAATAAAGTAAATATATATTAGGTGGAGGATAACGGATATGGGATGTTTTGGGTATTCTTTTTCATTTTAATGCTTATTCTCATATATATTTTTTGTGTAATAAAATTATTCAAATTTGATTGTGATGATGAATGTACAAATAAATGATGAGACTGTGAACCACTGATAGTACACTATGATTATAGGATACGTGAATATAACTCAATAAAAATTGCATTAAAAAAACTTAAGGGATTAGGCAACCACCATCCAATCTGCTTAAATAAAAAGAACATATAATAGGTGCAATTCAGATTTTTAGATGCTGTGAAGAATAAAAAGATGTAAAACAGAACTCCTTCCTCAAGGAATTTACAGGCTGTTCTAGAAGGTGCTGGACAGCTAGCCAGCTATAAAGTGATGGGGGGGGCTGATTTGAAGAAGCTGGGTCTGAAGAAAACTGGACAGTGCAAGCCTCACCCAGAGACATTAGACATTTTTTTTTAAAGCCATAGTTGGGTAAACAGAACTTGATGGTCACTTTGCCACTGTTAAACTGAACTTTCTCTGGATTCTCAGCACTGCAATGTGAGAACTGCATTCACTCGTGCCATTGCTGGAAACTGTTCCACCTGCCGATCTACCCCTACATCAAATACAACAAAAATATACCAACTTTTTGAAAACTTTTACACCAAAATCTTTTGAATTAAAAAGATAACTGCAGTATATGCTCAGACCAAATCCTGGCAAAGCTGCACTGGGCAGGCTGTTTAACGGGCACATACTGCTCACGCCTGGCCTGTGCTGTTTCCCATCTTGCTTGGAGCTTGTTGGAAATGGAACTGCTCTCTCTGCATCTTCCTCGGCTCGGCAGGTACGTCTCTGTGCAAACTCCTTGACAGACAGACATTCTCTGTTTTGCTCAAAGCAATATATCCAGGACCTAGAAAAGTACGCAGGAGCATGCAAAAGTATTCAACAAAATGTGTTGAATAATAGTGTCAGCGGCTCAAGCACTGTTGGGTGAGCCCTATAGATTTTTTCATTAAATATTTCAGAAGAATTAAGGTCTCAAAGAGTCTTGTGGCCCCCCAGAGTGCCTAGGATGGGTGGCCCGACAGGACATTATAATTATTGTGTCTCACAGGATCTCTGGGGCCCAGTGGTTCCTTAGAGGCCATCCTGAGGAAATGGCCTGCTTCTGATGATGAATTCAGTCTTAAATTCTCTATAAAGCAATCGTCTAACAGGTGTCCTTAGCAGTGACAGGCCTGCATCCCCCCAAGCTGTCATTGTTTCTCCAGACAGCTTCACGCCAGGCAGCACTTTATCGGGTTAAGGTGATATATGTTTCTGATAAGACTCAGTCTTGTTGTCTCTTTTATATCTCTTGGAATCATAAAAAATGTGACTGGTCTCTTTGTGGCCTAACAGTTCTTTAAATATTTAAATTCAAGTTAATTATCATTAGCTATCCTGTGTTTCAAAAGCTTCCGGGCAAAACCCCAATTTCTCCACCTATAGCTCAAATGAAGGTTTTCATGCCCTCTGCCATCTCACTTCCTTCTTTAAATGTATCACCTCCTCTTACAGTAACATTCAACTTTTAAGCTACACAAAATAGTTCAGAACAGACAATGTCTGTCTTAAGATGAGACTGAAGCTAAATCGGTTCTTTCTTTTGCTGTGACAGGATAACTGTTCAAACATAGTAACTTCACTAAACTATAATTCGTTTTTGAAACACGCAGTTTTGTTAATTACACTGCTCATTTTTTAAATTTTAAAATGAGTCTTAATTAAATAAAAATAGTACATGGGCTTATGATTCAAAACAAACAAACAAACAAAAAAAACATTTTTCTCTGGGTACTGTAAATGTGCGTTCTGGATCCCTTCCCAGCCCGGGGCAGCGCACCCAGCGGCCCTGCGGCCCTGCCTGCAGAGAACAACTTCTCCCAAGGCTGTGCCCTTACCTTCCCTTGGTCAGCTGAGCCGAGATGAAAAGCCCAGTACCCTGCTTCCGGGTGGGACTGGCTCCGTGGTGACAGCATGTCCAAGCTCCCGGCGGAGCCACACCAAACTGCCCATGCGGGAAGACTAACTTTTGCCACCCTATCCTACTCCCCTTTTCTCTTGAGAACTTTCTCTCAATAAAGCCTGTGCCCTGAAATCCTTATCTCAGACTGTGATCCCAGGGAACCTGGCCAAAATCAATTGCTGAAAGGATTACAGATGCAGAAACCTGCTGGCTCAAAAAAGAAACCACACTGAGTTCTTTAAACTGTTTGTTTAGTTTTTAGGAAAGGGGTTGTTCAAGGTGAAACATTTACCTTCATATTTCAGAGTATTGTGCCTGTTTTTGCATTTCTTGAATTATGCATTTTCGTATTATTTTTATTTTCTTTTTGTGGAAGTAAACTCTTTGTTTTCCTTAACTATCTACACTCCTAATACATACTTTTGGTAAATTAAGGAATTGATAGTTACATTGCTTGGACAGTTTGTGTTGTATATATTTGAGTCAATTAGTATGTTGTAATACATTTTTCCTGATACAAGTTTTTTTCTGGAGTTGACAGCATGTTGTAATTTTATTATTTTTTATGTACCTTTCATTGCTTTATTTAAAATGATTTGCATTTTTAAAAATTTGCTTTGTAGTTTATTTTGCTCTAAATGATCCATCGGTTCATCAAATAATCCTGCCTGAACTGCCCCCCACCCACACCTGGTAGGGAAACTCTTCCCTCAGCCCTTGTCTCACTGAATCAGCCTGTGTTTGTCCAGCTCGAAGCTTCTCTCTGCTGGCATCTTGCTTGTCATGGCCCATTTTCTCGCTTCTTCATCCTTCTGAGCTTCCCAGTTAACTACCTGAGTAAGGGCACACGTGAGCTAAGGCATCGTTGTATGCTTTGTGCTTTTTTTTTTCTTTTTTCTTTTTTTGCATGGGCAGGCACTGGGAACCGAACCCAGGTCTCAGGCATGGCAGGTGAGAACTCTACCTGCTGAGCAACCGTGGACCATCCCCTTGTATGTTTTGAAATATCTTTTCATTTTACTGATAATTTGACAACCATAGAACTCTAGGTTGAATGTCTTTCCTCTCAGGATCTGAAGGAAATTGGATGCTGTCCTTGCAACTGAATAAGTCAGTGGCATCCTGATTGGCTTTTGGTGTATGCCGTGTTTTCCTCTATGTATCAAGTAAGCTTTTAGGCTCTTTCCTTTATGCCATTTCAAAATGTGTCCTGATATGTATTTTATTTTTCCTCCATCTCACTTGGCAGACTTCTTCAACAATATGTGTATTATCTCTGCTAATGACCACAGTGAAAGAAGGAATAATTAACTTCATCTTTGGGATTAGTAAAGGGAACACTAGAGAATTTAAATGCCCAAGACCACAGGGCAACTGTATAAAGGAGGGGATTCTAAAACCTCAACTTTCAAACTCTCACCTCATACCACAACTTCCAGCTAAATTTTGTCTCCTTCATTCTGACCTCTAGTTGTGGGTTTTTGTTTGCTTTAGTGATTTTTGTGAAGTGAGAATTGTACCAATTATTTAATTCTGTTAAACTAGTAAAAACAAATGTGTTCCTCTCCTTTCAATTTGACCAAATATTTCTGGAAACTGATTGTGCTATTAGTTGCATTAATGGTTATTCTCGGCTTGATGTCATCTTCAAACTTGGTAATAAGACATAAAATTCCCTTTGATAATAATTCTGCCTCCAAGTGGCCATACCGTTAACTTTTGGGTACTTAGGTAAGGCAGGATTAGAATACCATATTATTTAAAAACATAAGCTTTGGATTCAGACACCTCTTAACTTAGAAACCAAATAGGAAATAATATTTTAATCTTTCTGAGCTTCCCGATCTAGAATATGAAAAAGAACTCACTTCAAATATGATATAAAAATTAACAGATGTAAAAAAATGTAACTTGCAAATATTCAAGAAATGGTTAATTAGATTTTCAAATGTAAATGGTGAAGGGGTGCAAGGGTAGTTGAGTGGTAGAGTTCTCATCTGCCATGTGGGAGACCCTGGTTCAATTCTTGGTCAATATGCTTCCCAAAAAACAAACAAATAAGCAAAACAACCCACAACAAATAATTCAACAAACAGTGCTGCAATAAAATAATGGAAAAATAATGAAATGTGTCTCGGCCATATAGCATACAAAAAAAAAGTAATTGGTGAACATTCGTAAGGAACAAAATAAATAATTATGGTATATTTTGTATAGTGTGAAGTTTTAGAAAACAGCCTTGACCTCAAAATATTTAAAACTATGGGACACAAAATATATATAAGTATTATTACACTAATTATAAGAATCCTCCTTTAAAAACAGTTGGATTTTGTTTAAGGTTGAAGAATAAGATCTGCAATTTATCCAGCAGATGCTAATAATAGTCTTTATTTCAATTATAGACAATTTATTTTAAGTAATTCTCAAACTATAAAATAGAGGGATAATTTTTTGGTCAACTCTTAGTACTCAAATTTGAGCCAAAGAAATTGATCTGTATGTACATATATATGAGGGTTATATAGTAGTTTTTATCTTGCTATTTTATTTTCTTATTCTCACCGCATACTGGTGACATTTTGGCTCTCAGTAATTCTTACATATTACTCCAGTTATGGGTTCTTATAAGCTAAAACACATACGTGGAAGAGTTACTTAGAACCTCATAGGTTGTGTGTAGGTGTGTTTAGGAAAGAGAGAGAAAGAGAGATTGATGTTTCCCTGAGAAATCTACTTGCCGACTTACTGAGAAAGCAGCACTTAAAACTTCATACAATTTTTCTCTTTTACCTTAAACCCATGTATTTGGAAAATGTGTTGAGAAAAAGATAATGAGAAACCACTGTGAAAATATTGGCTTCATATCTTATCTTCATAGTATTGGACCCTTACTTGCGTAGAAGGAATTTGATTTTGGAGGGAGGATTCAAAGGAAAGGTCACTACTGAGACTTCCAGTCATGATATTTATAGGAAAAATCAAGGCGAAGAGTCCTAATATCTCCATGGTCATTTATTAAATATTTTAACGATCATATGTATATGAATTTGCTTACTCCACCGAATAATTTGTCTTTGTAAATGCAAGTACGGCTTAGGCTCACTTAATGGTTTTTAGCACGCACGTATGTTGGGTAATTTATCACACAGGCAACAGAAAGAACCTCACATATTCACATGAAATAATTCTTTGACTCAGGGAAAGTTGTCATAAAAAGACACCAAACAAAAGAAAAGCCAAAGAAAAATCAAAGGAAAATATCCAAGTCAGATTGTACTTTAAGCAACTGCTAAGAGCTTCTCAAAAACATCAGAGCACATTCATTAAATGAGCACTAGACCATGTGGTCACAATGTCAGAGTTTCTGATGCGAATCAACCAAAAATAATCTAATTAGCAATTGAAAATGAAAACAAATGTATTTTTCTTATCTATCTATCTGTCTGTCTGTCTGTCTATCTATCTAATCTATCTACCCATACACAGAAATACAAAATCATCATCACTGTCAGGTTTAAAAACAGCACCTCCATAAAGTGGGAAATAATAAGTAATGTCTACATTGCCTTCCTCCACTGCTACTTTTAAGCTTTGGGTCTGCAAAAGGTATCCTAGAGGCATTTAGATCAAGCGATCTTGTATACTTAGAAAGGCAAGCTCTGTAATGATATTGATTGGCATCAAGGGCATATTAGAGATGAAGCCATGTCTCTGGAGAGATGTTGCTACCACCTTGACCTTGGGTCAGTGTTAGGCCACCGACTCTTGAACCCCAAGACCTATCTATCAGATTCTGATAACTTTCATGCCACCAGAGCAAGTCAGCAGGGGACACATGTCGATGTGGCTCTTGCCAAATCAGAATTGACTGGCCAGTAGGAAGCCTGCGAGCAGCGGGAAATGTGGGTTAAAGTATGTCAATAATGTTTCAGAAGAACGATTTCTCCCTAGAATTGTAGCTGTTGGAATGTTTTGACATTTATTCGGTAGAGAAATGTAGCATGTTTTGTGAAGCACTTCAAGAGAGCTGCTGCTAACTGCTGTGGTATATTGATCTTTCTGTTAAATTGCATGGGCACACTTGGGAGATCATTGAGATTCAGGCAACAGGACAGAAAGGATCGGCTGCACCCGATGGTCACTAATGGTAATTGGTTTCGATCCTTGCACTTGAAGAAGCCGTGATTTACTTGGCTCACTGATGAATTGTAGACACTAAATATTTTGAAAAGAAAAAAAGTACCATTTCTTTTTTTAAACATTTGCCAGGCAGCATCTCCATCTTTAAATGTCTCATGTATATAATCAGTTCAGCAATAGATAATATACCGAGTCATAGTTTAAAATTCTGGTTTTCTTGCTGGTACTGTTACTCTTTAATTATGCCCGATTGTTCGTAGGTCAGTTTGTTTCTCAACTCGTCCAAAAATGAATTTAAAGGAGTCTACTCTGTGTGTGGTTTTTTCCTTAAACTTTGTTTTATAATTACAAAAGAAGTATATGTTTTTGGTGGGGGGAAAATAACAGACAATGCATAAAAGCATAAATTAGGAACCAAATGACCTCATCCCCCTTCAGTCATGTACTTTTTCCCAAAACTTAATATAACTTTGACGTTCTTCCATTTAATGCTTGCACATGTAATGCAATCCTATAGTGAATACATAGTAAACCATAATATAGTGCCCATTTTGTATTGACATTAGGCTAGTGTGAGGTATTTTATTTATTTTGCTAGTTGTAACAGCTCTGCCACACCCACCTACACATACGCACATACATGTGTATATATATATATATATATATATATACATGAAGGAATTATTAAATTAGCAAAAGAAATTTTAAAAGTATATCCATATACGCTGAATATTTATGAAAATTTGTTTAAAATACATTCTGAGAAGTGTAGTCATTTTAATATTACCAAATTTTCATTGAAAAATGATTACACTATTTTATAGTGTTTACTGGCCTATTATTTAGTTTTCCTATTCATGTTCATGTTCCTGAGTGAATTTTTTAATGAAAAATTGAATTGCTCTTATTAACTCCAAATATTGTTTGAGTCTTAGAATATTAAATAAATATTAAAATTACCTAAAGAATATAATTGATAAAATTGTAGCTTGATAAATCAAAGAAAGATCTTCCATTTTCTTGAGATTACATTGTCTAGTTGATTTGTTTCGTGTGGTGCATTCACATTCTCAAGTTCATAAGAATCCAATAAAGAAAATAGTCTTCTGTTGGCTAAAGTAGGTTTAAACATTTGATTCTGGGTCTATTTTTTTCTTTTTTTTGCACAGACAGGCATGGAGAAATGAACTCTGGTCTCTGGCATGGCAAGCAAGAACTCTGCCTGCTGAGCCATCGTGGCCCTGGATCTATTTATTTTTTATTTTATTTTTTTTACATGGGCAGGAACCAGGAATCGAACCCGGGTCCTCTGGCATGGCAGGCAAGCATTCTTGCCTGCTGAGCCACCATGGCCCGCCCTCTGGGTCTATTTCTTTAACCAACATTTGTATGACCAAAAGGTCTTCCAGGTTAATATAAAAGAAAAGAGGGAGAACTGCTATTGGCTTGAATTTTGCAAACTTGTATTACACGTGAAACCCCTTATATATCTCATTGAATCATATTCATTAGGGATTCAAGGATACTTAGTGGTTTCCATTGTGATAAAATCTAAAATATTAGGTACAGCCCCTTGAAAGCTTTCACCCTAGAGGTTAAAGAACATTATTGTTTCCTTGAAATCTCATATTCCATCTCTGGAATGAAATTAGCATTTGTGAGAGACATTGGCAGGAATCTCAGGAGGCAGACCTTTTCCTGCTGCCAATGGGTCAGTGGCAGTGAACTTGCTCTACAGATTCATGCAGTGTATTTCTATCTTGTTTCTGAAGGGATCACCATAAGTGGGGACAAAGGGATCATCCTTTCTGCCTATCCCTTTCTCAGGAATCTCTTCCAAACTTAATAGTATATGTGTTAACTAAAGTTAATTGCTAATGGCTTCATTAAAATATGGACACTAATCTGGTAGAACCCATTAGAAACCACCAACTCATTCAAATCTGAAAATATTTTGTCCCAGATTTTGAATTCATAGATTTTGACTGTTCATTTCAAAGTAAACTGAATACATACTTCCAAATCTTGCTATAATATCTAAGACTGGCTTATCTGTGTTTTGAGAGAATGTGTAAAATAAAAGGGCTTCTAGTTGATTTTCTAATTTTGCCAGTGGGGACAAATCATTTTCTCCCACAGTAAAGAATTCCATAGAAAGCAGTGAGACACAAACTATGGTAGTAGATAAGATACCAAGTTTCCTCCTTTCCTAACACTGCACATTCAGTCCTTTCAGTGTGTTTCACATTCCTTGATATTCCCCAAAGACCCTGCATCTGTACACCTCCATCTATTGGAGGGTCCCCACCCCCCTGCAGCCAGGTGTCCTCTGAATCTCTGCAACCTTTAAGTTATTGCCCTGAGTCCATGAAGGATAATCATGGCCAGGTTGTCTGTCTCGCTGTGGCCCACCATAGGCCAAACATTCAACAGGGAGCTTATAGGATCCCCTTAGTATATGGCTAGTACTTATATCTTCCTTATTTCTCTCATCATCATATTCAATTATTAGCCCATAATTGCTTTCCTCTTTGTGTAGCGAGCCCTTCAAAACACAGAGGTAGCCGTATTCACCAGTGAAAAACATCTCAAATGGAATAGAAGTTATTTGTAGGAAAGAAAGATGTTCTATTTTTTTCTTACTTTTATAAACTCACTGTGATGTGCTCTTTTTTTTACATGGGCAGGCACTGGAAACCAAACCCAGGTCTCCGGCATGGCAGGTGAGAACTCTACCTGCTGAGCCACCATGGTCTGCCCACAGTGATGTACTCTTAAGGCCCCTGATCAAATTCACAAAAGGACATGCTCAGCAGAATATCAGATACCTAGTCCTGCTCTAAAGCTGAATATGGTCACCACATGTATTTGTAGACACACACTTTGCGAAATGATAGATATTTTCTCATAATGCAAAGAATAACACCTCCTCTAAGGTGGATTGCAAGCTATATTTGGTGCATCCCCAAGCAAACTGTATCTGGTGTCAGAACATGAGAATAACGAAGAGCAGAGATATCAAAAGGCTCTTGCACTACACTTCAGACAAGGCAGTCCCTTGCAGCTTTTGGTGAGCCAAACAGGTGCAAAATTAAGGAAAATGAAACAGTTCTTCCCACTTCTTTTTCTAAACATCTCATAAAATTTTCTCCTAAGATTCTGTTTGCCATTTTATAATGTTGAAGCAGCGGAACCAACATATGCTTCTATAGAGGAAGTATAGTTGGGGAAAATGAAAATGGATTGATTTTAATTTTAATGATGAAGCATGCACCCTCTTCAAAGCTATAGATGCGTTCCCTACCTCCATAGCATTTGCAATTGATTGCCTACCGTTCGAACTTCTGAAATATTTACAAATGTGAGATAATGACAACCCCAGGAGAAACTGTGGAAAATAGAAAGTACACAAAAGATAGCCCAAGGCAATCACTGATGAGGTCAGATCTATGTGGTGTGTGGGCTTTGCTTGAAAATCCTTTACTAAAATGTCTTCATGCATGGTCTTGGGCTTTAAAACGAAGCAACTGTTCACCAGAGGAAGGGAGGGATTATTTACTGCAATCAGGAGCAGTGGATTCAATATTAAATGAGACAAAGGTTATTATCTATACATATTGAATTTACCACAGTTGTTTGACAACTCTCCCATCCTTAGCTGCTCCAAGCAATGTTTCAGATAAAAGTTCACGGGATTGCTTTAAAAGACCGTGTACTGTTAATCAAGAAATTTTGCTCTAGGCCTCATGTTTGTCTTTCACTCCAGGCTATTCAGCATGATACAGAAAGGGCTGAATCCCAAAGGTCCGCAGTCAAAGGCGTGCCAATGTGGGTTTATGCGTCAGTGAGCTCCAGCTTGAGTCTGGGGGTGCTTCAGGGAATAGCCGCTTAGTGGTCAGTACGTCTTTGGTTAGAAAAGCCAGTAAATCAGGAGTGATTTTACCCATTAACCAAACTGAATATTGTATTGTTGTTTTTGAGGTATTTTTATACATGTATTTATTCTTTCCTCAAGTTCTGTGTTGATTTATCTGTTTCTGGTCTCTGCTGAAAACAACTGAAAACATTTAAATGCTCAAATATTGGTGAATTTTCTAATCAGTAATTCAAGCTTTAAGTATAAATTCATCTAGCTCTTAAGGTTGCCATTATGAAAATTCCTCCTAAATCTACAATATTATACTAAACATATTATCTTTGAGCATCTATAGTTGCCCATTTCTGTGTGAAAATCTTTGTGCGTGAGCCTATTATTGGGGAAGGTGTTATTCTCGTTTTGCTTATGAGTGGACTGAAAGCACACAGCTAGTTAGTCATGAATCTACCATCCAAATACAGGATCAGCAGAATGCATACCACATGCTAAAATATAATTCATTTATTCATCAGCAGATATTTACTGTTTGGACCATATGCTTGACCCAGGAGATACAGCAGCATCCTTACATAAGTGGTTCTTTATGTTCTAGAAAGATAACAAAAATGAATTTCAGAGATGCCTGTCAAAATAATCAGCTTCCTACGAGTGTCTATCCTCTGAAGCAGCCACATTTGCACTCGGATCTGCTAACAGCATCTTTAGGCCACTAGCTCTCTCCTTAAGCCATTCTCTACCACCCCAGGGTATATGGAAATCAGACTCTTCTCCTTGCATGACTTGGGTGCATGGGATCGCGGTAGGTCTCCTCAGACCCAGGAACCTCACAGTCTCATCGCCTTTGAAGCCCCATATCGTGGTAAAGTAAGGTCTCTGCAGGGGGCTTCTTGCCCTTCCAGAGCATTAAATTGGAAACAGGAACCACCACTAGAGCTTCTGTTGTAGGGCTCCATTACCCATCCCCATGGATATGCTTGGGAAAGGTAGGCAGTAGGGTCTCCTTTCTGAGACTCCCAAACCACTGGTCTTCTCTGTGCCTTTTCCTCTCCCAGCCAGTAAAGCCTAACCTTGTGGCTGAGTATGGGAAGTTACGGAAGATAAAATGTGGTTCTGACTAAAATTTCTTTGATTACTTTCTCTAATTAGCTAAGATTCAGAACTCAATTTTGAAAGCTACGATCTGAGGCATATTGCTTGTTTATGCACTGCTCTCACCATCTTAATATTATTATTATTTTTACTGAGCAATAGAAGCATACTTAAAACTTTGGTAGTGGGTGTTAAAAATATTGTTTCTGTAATTTAAAATCTTGTTATACACACAGAATTATCTATTTACCTACCTTTCTATCTGCCTACCTACCTATCTACCTAGAATTAGTTTACACGATTGTGGGGTTGGCAACTTGACTTTCATAAATCAGCCAGAGGCTGGAACTTCAGGTAAAGCTGATGTTTTTAGTCCAAGCCCAAAAGGGAGGCCAGGAAGGAATAAAGGGTATGGCCGAGGCATATTCTTGATCTAGAATCCTCGGCTCTTTGATTTTTAAGCCCTCCAACTGAGTAGATGAAATCCACCCATATTATGGAGGGTGATCTCCTTTACTTAATGCCAATTGACCGTAGAAGTTGATCCCATCTCCAGAATACCTCCACAGTGTTGACCAAACAACAGGACACAATAGCCTAGCCAAGATGACACAAGATTAACCACAATTTCTAAGGCCACCATTTATACAAGGGCTGATATACTTATCATCTAAATAAGAACTAATATCTCAGAATGAACATTAACATATTTCAAAATGTTTAAGTAAAGCAAAAAAAAAAAAGAGAGAGAGAGAGAATATTTAATGGCAAGATCTTTGAGTGAAATTTCATTAGCATTATAAAATTATGAAAATTCCCTCAGAGGATTTCAGCATCACTCATGTTGGGCAGAGCTAAATTACTTACCACTAAAATCATTAAACTTATCAAATGTAGGAAATAGGTTATTCTATACCTTTTCAAAATGCTACAAATTTTAGAACTTAGAATCCTTCCTTATTTTAATTTTTTGTTGTAATTTAATCTTGTGTTATCTTCTTATCCATGAGTGAAATAAAAAAAAAATATCTTTGAGACAAAAATGCCATTTTTCTTTGGAAATCTGTGATAAAGCCAGAACATATTTTCAAATAGGCATATAGATTCTGTTGTACATAATCCATTTACTTACAGTTCTGTTTACTTATTAAACCAATTTAATCTATTCAAGATGGGAGTTGTAATTTTAGTTCTATGATGTTTTTGGAGGTTCAAGGGCAAAATCTAAATCTCTTTTGTTTTAATTTCGGTGGTGATGTTTAAATTAAATTTCTATATTGTTTTCATCTATAACCTGAAACCAACAACTCAGCTAAACTATTGATTCTTTGTGTTGCAATCTGAAAAATTAGGTGGCTAGATTGGATGACTGCAAAGACTCTGCAGTTCAATCATTCCAAATCTTGGGTGTCTTAATGAATGCAAATGTTATTAAGAAAAGATTAGAATGAGAAAAAGGTATGCAACTGTAATGAACATATCTCCTGCTTTTCACATCTCCTCACCCCATTTTCAAAAGTTCAAAGGAAGTAGTGCCAAAGCCAATGATAGTGTGCCTCATGCGTTTGCTTGCTTATCTCTGCCCTGAATTCAAAGAATTCATTATAGACACAAACAATCCCAGCATGTCAGGTTGGATATAGGGATCAGTGCTGTGTAAGGCAGATGAGGAGATCAACCTTTGATGGGGAGATGCAGAGATAACCAGGCATTGATGATTCAAGATTAATGATATAAAGGGTCAGTGTAGAGGAATTGAAGCATTTTCATATCCAGTTCAGAGACATTGAACTGGATATGAATTTGAGTAAGATTTTATCCAATAGATAAAAGGGGCAAAGTTATTTCCAACCACGGGGCATCATGAATTAGTGTACAGAAATAGAATTTTTGTAGGAAGTATCTGGCTTTGCTACTGCTGGGAAAAGTATTACAGTGTTCCAAGTAATGATCTATTTCATGAAATATGAGATCAGATAAGAGTAGAGCTCAAGTCTAGTCGATGCCATCACCTTGGTGCTTTATGTTAAACTTTGCCCTGTGTCCGCCTTATGCATCTCCACACTGGTGTGACCCGAATCCAGCATTGATGGCTTGCTCAGTGGAAACCCAACCTCCAGCATGGGTGTCTCCTCTCCTGATGTCTCATGCCTTCATGGTTTCTGCAGGGATGAGGGCTGAGCACTCACTCAGCCTCTGTCAGGTGTACAGAATCAAGAATGGCACAGCTCCCATACCCAGGGTCTGCTCACCTGGCCACTCATGGCTGAGAGATCCAGCTGCCCCCACAGCTAAGAGAAAGGAGTGAAAGGCAAATTGTTTCCAAAGGTGATCACCAATGAATCCTCTCTTCCCTAGGCACGAGCCAGGCGGCCCTTCCAAGAGAGAAGTGAAGTCTGTTTCCCTTTTCTATGACTCTAGCTCAACTTCAGAACTTGTTTTGATCAACTCCTGACATGGGCCAAAGAGGCCTGGCTGCTTCCACGCTCCTTACCTTGGCAACCAGTCACCAGTTAAGGTGCCCAGGTAGTGACTGGTTCACAGCCGGTCAGCTACTAAAACCGAAGCAATGGCATGTGAAGAAGCCACCTTAAATGTTCCATCCCCAGCCATGCTTCTCACTGCCCATTGCCACATAAATGATCCTAGCTGACATTATGTGGAACAGAAAAGCCACCCAGCTTTTATGTATCATGGGAAGTAATAAACATTGTTATTTAACACCACTAAGTTTTGGGTAGTTGGTTACAAGCAAATATTAAATCACAGAGCCAAGTAATTTACCCTAACTTAGCCAAGTAAATACAGGAGAATTGATGATTGACCAATGAAAGATGGGAAAATGTGAACATCCTTCAGATAAAATTCTCACTCACTTTTCTGCTCAGTGAACAGATCTGCCTGTACTGTTGCTAATGGATATTTATATCTAGATATAAATAGATATTTATCTAGGCCTATTTATATTTATTTGACTTATTGCCAAAATAAAAAAAGACTCATACAATTATTTTAAATATCCTAAGATATTTGATACATGAAAATCATCCTTAAAAAGCTAAGCATATTAGAGCAATCACTAGTATATACATTGCCGTTGGGAGGAAACTTAAGGCAGAAGCCTTTGGACCTGAATGATAAGATGTTTCCATTACACATCCTTGGATCATTACAAACCTCATTTGTTTTTAATGCCAAAAAGCATAGTAGGCTGAGTGTTACTTTTTCTTTAATTAAAATATTTTCAAGAGTGTGAGGTATTTAAAAATGCCATTATCCTTTCAATTGCATGCCAGAGATTTTATAAAATGGAATTAGCAGTTTTCATTAAAATTACTTCCAGCAATTCCAATTTAAATGTTAAGAATTATACAATTTTGTGCTAGATCTCAAAATTAAAGGAAAATAATGCTTTACTCTTTAATCACAAAATTCCTTTTTTTTTCATTAAATACTATCTACTGGCGGGAAAAAGCAGAGTACATTTATTTGGTTAGTTTTTACATAAATGCTGTTAAAAATATTCTTGTTTCAGTAAGGACTATCGTATGACTGACATTTTAGAGGGCACATAAGTACTGGTGGAAATATTGGCTTCAGCCTGATATTTGGCTAATTTTGCCTTAGTTCTTCCAATTAAAGAAGGAGATGTGTTTTTGATGACTCAGTGTAGAAAATACATCACTCCATAGGCTTAATGAGAGCCCCCTACAGAATCAGTGATAGCTGAAAGAACATTAACTATAAAATTTTAATCCTTGTATTTTTAGCATACCATCACAGCTGTCACACAATAGGCACTTAATAAATATTCACTGAAAATATCCCTTGAAATAGCAGTCACCTGAAAAATTCACTTCATGGGGCAAGCATTCTTAGACCCACGCATTATTTCAATTTTCTGCTTTTTGCAAAAAAACAAAAACAAACAGAACCTAATATAAAATAACAGAAGCAACAAAAGTACAACTTTAGAGTGACAGGAAACATTGAAAGTAAGTCAAATCATAATTTAAATATGAAGAACAAATATAAGCAAAATTGTTGGCAGTCAGCATGATCCAGTTTCATTTCATCATTTCATACTGAACTGAAAGTGGAAATCTATTTAAACGTTTCAAGACCATAATAAATCAAACAATCACTTTCTTTGAGTATGCCACAAGGAGGATTTTCATTTTCCAAAAAGTGAATCACACGAAAGTGTGGTGTTTTTGAGTTATTGTGCACTGCTTAGAAAATGTCTTAGTCTGCCAGGACTGCTACAAGTCCCGACAGACTGGCTGGCTTACCAGCGGCATGACTGTGTCATAGCTGCGGAGCTTAGACGTCTGAAAACAAGGTGTTCTCAGGAGCATGCTTCCTCCTGGGCTTCTGGCGGTGGCTTGTGGGCAGCCCGTAACCCCGTCTCTGCCTCCATCACGTGGCCATCACCTGCCCCCTCTATTTCCCTCTCCCACCTCCACATCTCCAGTCATATTAGATTAACGACCACTCTGATTGTTCTGCCTGAACATCTTCACGGACTCTATTTACAAGCGAGTTCACACTCACAGGCTGTGGGGTGAGTACATGAACATGACTTTGTAGGGGACAGGATTCAATCCATATAAGTAATTTGTGCAATAAATTGAAAGAAACTATGAAACATCCCTAAAAGGAGGACTGTTAAGCAAAACTGTAACCATTTTACTTCCAGCAATTCCAATTTACATGGAATTTAAATGCCCCCATGGCTAGAAGAAAGAGGCAGAAAGGCAAATTGCTTCCAAAGATGAGCATCAATGATTCCTATCTTCCCTACACATGTGCCAGCCACGCCTCCCAGAAAGAGGTGAAGTCTGTTTCCTTTCCCCATAACTCCAGCTTGACCTCAGAACTTGTTTTGATTAACTCCATCCACGGGTCAAAGAAGGGATATTTATATTAAAATAATCCAATTGGTAGTCATAAAGAATGACTATTTTAAAATATTATCAAACTTCAAGATGCTTAAGGTGATTTTTCTTTCTTCTTCTTTCATAGGATATTAACTCAAATTGTAGTTAAATAATAGGCTTCATATTTTTGAGAACATTATTTTCAATGATATGGATATTTTTTATACTTACTATTGTAGCAATTACTTTTGAAGACAATTTGGAAAATGCATGAAAGGTCAATGAAAACTTCAAGTGTCTTTAAGTATTAAGTATGTATAATATATACTTATATATTGTATAAGTATATAATACTTTAGGTATTATATAGTTAGGATTTGATAAGGGTACAAATGATGACATGGCTCATGTGTTACACAAGAGAAAACCTTATCTCCACTCCATGTTATGTACACTTGGTGCTCGAGAAATGAGATACCACTCTGTGCTGTCAGGGACTCGGGTCCTTCTCTCATGCCACTCAACTACACTTCACTTTATGGTCTGCTCCAAGGTAATAGCATCCCCACTCTAGGGGGAAGAAAGTGAAAGGGACACGGAAGAAGAGAGCAGGTGATGGCTGAGGGCTGTCTCTTAAAGAAGGTGTTTGGGAGCTGCCATTTAATCATATTTTTGCACCTACATGCAAGGGAGACTGCTATATGTATCTGTATTCTAAATGGAATAAATGCATTTTTATTGCTGTGTGCTTAGGGCATAAGGAATGTTGCAAGAACTAGAAATCTCTGACACTTCATACTGTCCATAGCTGATAATATTCATACCTCTATCATTTTCTCTCTGTGCTCATATATGCACAATTTTATACAGAATCAGAATATATTCTATGTTTCATGTAAATTAGTTGCCTGTTATTATTCAGTTTTAAGTATTTGAAATACTTAAGTATTTTAAAAGTATTTAAAATCTAAAATATTATAGATTTGAATTTATGTAAGCAATTTTTAATGTTGGACACAGCCTTTTGCAAAATGGTTAATAAAAAAATGGTGTGTTGAATATTATTTTACTGAAATGGTTTTACATAACTAGTTATTCCCTTATAATTAATGATATTTTAATATATGAAGAAGGCTCTTTTGCATGAGAAGGAACAGTTACAAATGAATATATCTTTAATCAGTTGTCATCTCATTAATTGTACTTTTAAAAATTATGTTTATGTTAAGATTTTAAGTTAAATTTTTTATATATTATTTAAACAAGTCTTAAAAATTAAATATAGTCATATTTATAAAGGTAAACACAATCCCTTTCTCTTGCATTTCGACTAATTTTAAATTTACTTCTCATTTCAAACATAAAACTTCACTAACTATTCGTCAGTGCCCTGGCATGGGCACTGATAGAGGGAGGTTGAACAGGACTGCGATGTGAATGGCAGCTTTGCGAAGACCATCAGTGAGTAGACAATGTGGGGAAAGGTGCCTGATGGCAGCTACAGTGTGATTGTCTAGTGAGGATTTTCTGGTAAGAGAACTTTGCAAGAAATAAGGAAATAAAACACCTCTGAAATCACCGAGGGCAATATTAAACTCTATTACACATTGACATAGATGTGTTGAATGCCTACTGGGCTCTAGATTTTGGCTTTCAGATTTTTCTGACCTTGATTAGGAAGCAATGCATTTTCTCCTTCAATCCAGTTCCACCAATATATTTGGAAACATAAGTTTCATGAAAACAAATCTTTAGGCCAGGCATTATGCTATTACTCTATTTTATTTTTCATTTCTATATGGACCCACAAAACTTATTTATACTTTGAAATATCACTGCTTTTGTGGTATTGGAAGGCAGGAGCCATACAGCTCAAGAGCGTATCCAAATAATAAAAAAATATTTTGTCTGTTAAATGAAGGAAAAACAGGTATAAACACAGCCACAAGACAAGGAGGGAAAATCAGGAAGTTGGGGGCTGGAAGGGACTTGAGAAGCCACCTTATCCATTTCATATAATAAGTAAGAAAATGACGTTTAGAAATATCAAGCCACTTATTTAACAACACAGGGCAAGGTAGGGACAGACCCAAGGCAAACAGGGTCCCTTGGCGAGATCCACGTCTCTTCTTGAAACATTTTAAAATAGAAAGAGCAGGATTACAAGAAGTGCGGTATATTTTCATTTTAATAAAACTTAATTTGAATTTAGCAAATAATGTTTTTAAAATATATACATAAATGCTATTTCAGAGTTCTATTCAAGAGAGAATCGCAGTGTTTATTCTTAAATATTCATTTATGGCATATTATAGGACTGGCAGTAGGACACAGATTTGCAGTTGTATGATAAATGTCTTATTTCATTCCTTTCAGTATATCTCTGTGACTGAATTCTTTATCATTTGGAGATAAAATCTAAAGTATAAATTTGAAACAGTTACTCGCTTTGGGACTGAGCGCTGACCAAATGGACCAATCCCATCCTCATCCCCCAAGCCCACTTTCCATCAGGAAAACACTAGGGTGTCTTGACTCCCAGTCCCACTTACCATTCTGAGATTGATCATCTTCTTTAGAGAATCTGAGTTTTTCTGGGTCTACTCTGTTGTTCTTGGGTTTTCTGTTTTGTGGGACCATTTAATATCTAAGATATGACTTTGATGTGGCTGATGGAAAAGTACAGAAGCAGTTATTTCGTGTTCCACACCTTGTTTATCTTTTTGCATATGTTCTCAGCTTGACTATTCTCCACTTAGGAAAATATTATAAAATGAAATTTAGCTCGTTTTACCAGTTAATTATGTCAAAACTCTCCATTTAACCAACCATGTTAATGTTTTCAGTACTAAAATGTCTTTAATTATTGTGTTTAACTTCTTAAGGCTCAATTAAGACATGTTTTTGAAAAGCTTAATATAAGAAGGAAGACTTAAAACTGTTCACAGATGATCTGATCGGCCATGTAGCAAGGTGTGAGAGAAAAATCACCTCCTGGAACTAATAAGCAATTATAGCGAGGTTGCATGGGACAAGGTTAATATGCAAAAATCAATTGCTTTCCTATATTTCAGCAGTGAACAACTGGAATTTGAGATTAAAAACAAAACAGCACTTACGTTAGAATCAAAAAATAGAACCACAGAATTGTAAATTTAACAAAATATGCATAAGATTTTTATGAAGAAAACTATAAAACTCTGATGAAAGAAATCAATGTAGATCTTGACAAGTGGAAAGATACACATGTTCATGTGTAAAAGGACTTGGTATCATTAGGATATTGATTTTTTTCAAACTGATCTATAGATTCAGTGCAATGACAATCAAATCCCAGCAAGTTATTTTATTATATAAAAAATGAATTTTGGGCCATGCAATGGTGGCTCATTGGTATAATTCTCGCCTTCCATGCCGGAGACCCGAGTTCAATTCCTGGTGCTTGCCAGTGTTAAAAAAAAGAAAAAAATGAATTATTTCCTTCAATCATCTAAAGCCTTGTGTTTGCAGAATGGATGTGTAGCAGGATGTAGGGCAAGGGGTGGGGCGCAACAGTGCAGTGATACCTTGCAGTGCAGGAATTAGCACAGGTTGGGGATGCTATGTTGGTGCCTGTGAACATGGGTGTCCAGTGGTGGGGGAGAATGTGACTTGTGGGTGCACGAGTCTAAGGGGCATGGCCCTGGTGTGCATTGGTCTAAGGCACTGGCCCTTTGTGCGCATGCGCAGAGCTATGGCAGTGGGTTGGCATTAAGCCTGAGTGCACTGGGGGTGGATGCTATCCCGCTGTGCAGGTCAGCTCTTTCCCAGAGCTGGGGGGCGTGACTGGGGACCATGTGCATAAACCAGTCAAGGAGTGCC
>PVIY010040817.1:0-22191 GCA_004026745.1 Myrmecophaga tridactyla | reverse complement strand
ATTAATGTCCCACTATTAGTCCCCCACTATTAGTCTCCCACTATTGTCCCAGGAGCCCATGATAAGCCAATGCCCCGGGAACACCCCACTCAGTTCCTCCCAGCCCCACGATGGCCCCTCCAGCCCCCACCGGCCCCCACGATGAGCTCATCTAACCCCACGATGGCCACTGGCCCCTCCCAGCCCCACGACGTCCCCCCTGGCCCCCACTAGCCCCCACGACGAGCTCATCTAACCCCACGAAGGCCACTGGCCCCTCCCAGCCCCACAACGGCCCCTCCGGCCCCCATGACGGGCTCATCCAGCCTCATGATGGCTCCCAACGGGCTCACCTGGCCCCCACGACGGGCTCACGGGCGTCTCTGGAGGATGTGTAGTCCACGCCGTAGAAGTTGAGCCCGAGGAGGATCTTGCTGCGCCACTGGGACTTGGGGTCCAGGACCTGGACACAGGCTCGGACCCAGGACAGGGGTGCATTTGGGCCAGGCCTGTGGGGGGTGGGGAGAGGGTGGGACTCAGCAGAGGCAGGGAGGCCCCTGACCCCAGGGCCCAGACACTGTGCCACCTCCTCGGAGGAGCTAGGAAGACCCAGAGGAACCGGCCATCAAGGACCCTCTCCCAGGCCACAAGGTGCCAGGGCCTGGCGGTGGATGCAGAGAGGCCAGCAGACGTGGGGGCCTCCCGGCCTGCATCCCCAGCTCAGCTCAGGCCCCCACTGGGGAAGGGACACAGGGTGGGGGAATGTGGACAGGACTGACTGGGGGGTGCGGGCTGCCAAGGGTGGGGGAGACCCCACGCCTCCCCGGCTGCGAAGGGAGGTGGGCCTCTGGGCAGCGCTGCAGCCTGGGGATGCCGGTCCTGGCCAGGGCACTCACTGCGGCCCTGCAGCATAGTCGTAGGTCATGAGGCTGAAGGCATCCAGCACAGGGGCGAGCTGCTCCAGCTCCTTGTGTGTGAACGTCCCCAGCTGGTCGGTCCTGCGGGGAGCCAGGCACACCCCCCGCAGCCCGTCACATGCCCCCGCCCGCCCCCAAGGCCAGCCCCTTCCCCAGCCCCCACAGTGGGCTCCCGGCCCCGCCCTCCCTGAGAAGCTGACCCCCATCCCGTGTTCTCCCTCCCCACCCCGAGGAGCCTTCCAGGCCGTACACGGGGCCACCCTGCACAGCTCCAGGTGGCCGGGAGGTGACACCCTCAACTGTGCAGGAGGGCATTCCCAGCCCCCCAGGGCCTGAGGGAGAAGAACCAAGAGCGGCAGGGACACGCTGCCAAGGCCACATGCTTGGCCCAGCTCCAGAACAGACACCCTTGCCTGAAAGCAGGGCAGAGGATGGCAGGACAGGGGACAGTGGGAGGGGACAGCGGGACGGGATGGCGGGATGGGACAGAGGGACAGGGAACAGCAGAACGGGACAGTGAGCCCATGGTGGATGGAAGGACAAGGCTGCCCCCGGATGTGCCCTCACTCAGGCTCTCTGGATGGAAGGGAGAGGGGCTCAGGCTCGTGGGCACTGGCAGAGCAGGCACCAGGCTGCAGTGGCCAGGAACAATGCAGGGCCCTTCCCTCCAGCCTGTGAGCCCCTCCGTGGCCAGGCTACCCCCTGGGACAGGCCCCGGGCATGATGGGCCCAGGCCATGCCCCGAGGGGAGGGCTCTGAGAGGTGGCAGACAGGTGGCCCCCACCCCGTGGTCCTCACGGACGCCCCCACTGCGCTGAACTCGTCCTCATGTGGCAGCTCACGAGGGCGGAGGAGAAGCTGGGCGAGGTGGCACCATCTTGTGGCCTTGGGTGGGGAGGGGGCTGTGCGATGGCCTCCCAACGTAGAGCCAGCCTGAGGGACGCTGGGGGGACCTTCCAGCACCACGCTTCTGCCGCCCTCCGCCCATCCCTCTGCTCACCCACGGCCTCCCCGCCTCGGCCCCAACGCTCATGGGGAGCTGCGAGGGCAGCGAGTGGCACTCGTGGGGCAGTTGGGCAGAGGCCCGGGCCCAGTGAGGGGAACTGCACTCTCTCCAGGGGCTTCCTCTCGCCTGCAGCCCCCTACCACCAGGGCCCTGGGCCCACCCTGCCCTGCCCCAGCCCCCCACGCCACCCCCGAGGCCGGGGAGCCCTGGAGTGAGTGCTGTGCACTGCCCACCCCCACCCAGCCTCGGCCTGAGCCTGCAGGCCACAGGCACCCGCCCTCCCAGGGCCATCGCCCTGCAGCTGTCGGCTCAGGACATGATGCCTTGCTGTCCTCACAGCCACACCCTTGGTGCCCCCAAGAGACACTGGACAAGAGGTCAGACCCACTAGACACCTCACCGCAGTGGACACAGGGCAGAGCCAGAGCCTGTGCCGCTGGCCCTGGCATGGACCCCTCACGCCCATGCACAGAGGGGACCCCGTATGCTGTCTCCCCCTAGCCCTGCTGCACCAGCTCTGGCACCCCCGGTGGGGGAGGCCCCAGACAGGGTGTGGGGGCGGGGGCTGGAGGCAGCACCCAGGTGCACAGGGACCCTGGCCACAGGGAGCAGGCACAGCGGGCAGCGCCCCGGGAGCAGCAGACGCAGACCCGTGCCCGCTCTGTTCTCTTCACGGGGCTCTCACGACGGCTGGGTGGGCTCAGGGACTCTAAGGCCCCCTGACCTGCCCCCTGCCAGGCCCAGGCATGCCATTCAGGAGGGCCCTTCCCGTCCCTGGCCCCTGCCCAGCCCACCCCGTCCACTGGGTGTCAGACTCCCTCCCTTAGAGCAAGTGCCCAGGGCAGGATGGCCATGGGGGCTGGCCCAGGCTCCTACGGTGGCCCGTGGCCCAGTCTGAATCTGTTGTGGACCCCAGAAAAGCCATGTTCTTTAACCCCCATTCAGTATTGTTGGGGGAGGGAGTTTTTTACTGTCTCCGTGGAGACATGAGCCACCCGTTCTAGGTGGGGTCGCTTACAGGAGCCCTTTAAGAGGGAATCATTGTGGAAAAAGCTCAGAGCTGAAAGACCCCCACAGCCAGAGACCACTGGAGTTGCAGAAGGAAAACGCCCCGGGGAAGCCTGATGAAATGAGGAGAGAGCAAGGGGATGTGGCCACGGGCCACCCTGAACCTCATTGGCCCTTTCTTTAGAGTTAAGGTTTCTTTCTCTGGATGCCTTGATTTGTACATTTTTGCAACCTTAGGAACTGAAACTTGCAACTTAACAAGCTCCCTTTTTAACAGCCATTCGGTTTCTGGTATGCTGCATCCGGCAGCTTACAAACTAAAATGCTGCGTTAGCAGCCGGGTGGCTCTACCTCCTGAGCCCTGGGAGTCCCACCTCTTAGGGCTGGTCCAAGAGGGTCTGGTGGCTGCGAATGCCCAGTGTGGCTAGGAGGCAGCACACGTACCCACCCTCCCTGCCAACGAGGGTGTGAGAGCCCCAGGCTGCTGCTCTGGCCCAAAGCACCAACATGGAGGTCTTCCGGGGTGCCGGGGCTCAGCAGAGGCAGGAAGCCTCGGCAAGGGTTTCCCGCGCTCTCTGGTGTAGGCAGCCATCCCTGCGGGCATTCGGGCAGCACCGAGGCCGGCTGAGGGTCTGCTCCTCAGGGCCTCAGGGGCACAGCCCGAGCTCCCAGCGACCCCACACTGGGGGCCCAGCCTGTACCTGCCAGCGTGGCACTCACCCTGGGGTGACAGACGGGGGAACAACGAGGACGGCCAGCAGCCGGGCCTGGTGCAGCGTCTCTGCCACGTGGGTGAGCATGTGGATGAGGCCCCTGCAGGAAGGAGAGCGGGAGTCAGACAGCCCTCAGGCCCCCCGCCCAGCCTTGGCCACCACTCACTACAGGTTCCCCTGTAAGGGGTGCGCGTGGGCAGCACCCAGGGAGCAGCTGGGCTGGAGCAGAGCTCCACACAGCCCAGCCAGGCTCAGGGAACTCCCCCCAGGACTCTGCCCCTCCTGTCACAGAATAGCCCTGACTCAGCAATGCCAGGGGCTGCAGGACGGACCTAGGGGCTGAGCTGTGAAACGTGACAAGACCCCACAGACGTGTAGCTCCTGGGAGAGCCTCAGAAAGCATGGGTGGGGGTCCCACTGACAACACCTGGGGACTGAGACTCTGGGGATGCTGGGCACCCAGAAGGGGCGCGGGGAAGGCAGGGCTCCCCAGGGGAGGTGCGAGGCTAGGCCAGTCCTGCAGTCCGGTGTGGACAGCCACTGTGTCCAGCAGTGAATCCATGGGAGCACAGGGACTAGCCAGGGGCTACGGTATGACAGACCTCATAAAGCCCGCCCTGGGCCCAGCCTACTCCTGTGGGCGTGGCCAGAGCACCGGACAGCCCTTACAGGAGAGAGTGCCCACAGCTGGGGGTGAGTGGGAAGGGCGAGAGGGGTGCCAGAGAGGCTGTGGCAGTGGCGCCAAGCAATGGAGGGGCCCAGGGCAGGCTCGCAGCGGCATCGCAGGGCAGACACCCTGACGCTGGGCCTCGGGCCTTGGACCTTGGACCTGCGAACCAGGACGCCCAGGATGCTAACCCCTGCCTCCCACCCCAGCCGGGAGCCTGTCTGGGGCTCTTCTGCAGGTGCAGCCGGCACAGGCCCCACCCCGAGCCCCTCTGGTGAGAATCCTGGCCCCTCTCCCCAGCACTGGCCCAACCCCAACAGCAATGTCCTCTGCCCCTGGAGACCCCTGCCCGTGGGGCCTGTGCAGCCACACGGCCTCCTACAGCTGCCCACCCTGGACAAAGCCCTGCCCTCAGCCCAGCACCCACGGGGTGCATTCTCAGGAGTCCCACCCAGCCCGAGTGCTTCCTTCTGGGCAAGGGAGCAGGCACAGTGGCGGAGGCCTGGTTCTGAACCTCAAAACCCAACAGGGAGGGTGCACAGGCCATTCACCTCGCCTGCCACGCGGGAGACGCCGTCTGAGTCCCGCCCATGTACCAAAACAACAACAAAAAACCCCAACAGGAGCCTGAAGTGCAGACAGCACCTCGAGGCTTCCACCCACGGGCCAACTGCTGCCGCCTTCCAGGGCTTGGCACGCCTCTCAGGCAGGACGTGGGGTGACTCTCATAGCACCCCCAAGCCTCACGAAGTCCCCGTGGTGAAGGCTGGCCATGTTCCCTTGTCACTGTGAACTGCTGGTCAAGGAAGTGCCACCTAGGCTGCAGCCACCAGTGGAAGACAATGGCCTGCCCATGGGGGTCAGGGGTCAGTGCAGTGGCCTGCCTGTTGGGGTCAGGGATCAGTGCAGCAGCCTGCCATGGGGGTCAGGGGTTAGATGGACCAGGCAGCCTGCGCATGAGCCTGGCCCCATTCTCCATGTGGCCTATTCAGGACCCACGAGGGCAGAACGGGAGAGAACGCCCCTCCTTAGGCGCCCCTCAGAGACCCCCAGGCCCAGGGAGAAGCCCCTCAGCACGGGCCCCCACTCACACGTGCTTCTGGCTCAGCAGCCGACTCCACACCTCCACCACAAAGCCGTCAAAATGCTGGGTCTACAGAAAAAGGGAGATGAGGGCACAGAGCACCCAAGGCCCTGTGGCCCAAATGGATGGCCAGCAGCCCACTGGCCAGGCCACTTGGCCCTCCAGGAAGGCCGATGCCACGCTCTAGCCAGACCCTCTGAAGGGGGCAGCATGGGGGTCCCCACAGGAGCCCAAAGAGTCAGCGTCCCTGCCCCCACCCTTTCCCTGCTGCCTCTTCGGGGGTCCAGGCACTGCACTTGGGGGGAGAGGAATGGGACGCATCCGCTTGCCCCAGCTGGCCACCACCGCCCTGACCAGGCCTGTGCCCAGTGGCCACTAAGTCCCGCCTGGGCTCTGCAGATGGCACACAGTGCCCTTCCCTCCCCACGGCATCTGTCCTTTGGTCTGCGGGAGCACCCAGCTGCCAGTGGGACTCCTCGCCCAGCAGCGGGGCAGACATGACCGGCTTCTGAGGGTGTGACTTGCTGGGGCAGCCGATGCCCTGATGCCATCTCTCCAAACTCCCCTCACACTTCACCCTGAGTCTCCCCAAATCCCCATCTTGCCCCAAGCCAGCTCCCCGACCACCACATGGGGCCTGCAGGGCTCCTCAGGGCCCTGGCGCCCTCCACTCAGATGCACTGGGTAGCCAGCAGAGGGCGGCTGGGCAGTGGGCCTCACCCAAGGGGGGCTTCCCCAGACCTGGGACCCCAGAGGAAGCCATGGCAGCCTCTGACCCCTCCAGTGGGGCCCTGAGCTGGGCAAGAGGGCCGAGGGCGGGAGCTCCCCATGACAACTGCATAAGCAGGCATGGCCGAGGGGCAAGGGTTGTAGGCCCGGCTGGCGTGAGCCTGGACACAGCCTCTCGGGTCCCAGGGCTCACCTTTGCTACCTGCACCATGGTCTTGCTGAGCTCCTCTATCTCGTCCTCGCTGTCAAAGACGTTTCTGAAATCATCATATGTCCAATCCTCAAACAGGAGCCGTGGCACTGGGGGCGACAGATGTGCCCGGGGGTACAGCGTGAGGCCAGAGAGCAGCACCGCCGCCTCCCTGCTGCCTTGTGCCCGCCAGGGGCTCCTTCACCCCAGGCGGTGTGCACTAGCTCCTCCTCACCTGGGCAGACACTGAGCCCCTTCCTCACCTGGGCAGATCCTCTGGGCCCCTCCTCATCTGGGCGGACACCCTGGGCCCCTCCTCACCTGGGCAGACACCCTGGGCCCCTCCTCACCTGGGCAGACACCCTGGGCCCCTCCTCACCTGGGCAGACACCCTGGGCCCCTCCTCACCTGGGCGGACACCCTGGGCCCCTCCTCACCTGGGCAGACACCCTGGGCCCCTCCTCACCTGGGCAGACACCCTGGGCCCCTCCTCACCTGGGCAGACACCCTGGGCCCCTCCTCACCTGGGCAGACCCTCTGGGCCCCTCCTCACCTGGGCAGACCCTCTGGGCCCCTCCTCACCTGGGCAGACACCCTGGGCCCCTCCTCACCTGGGCAGACCCTCTGGGCCCCTCCTCACCTGGGCAGACCCTCTGGGCCCCTCCTCCTGTGGGCAGACCTCTGGGCCCCTCCCTGGCCCTCCCTTCCTGCCTCGGACTCTCCTGAGTCTGAGCAGACTCGTGCTCTGACTCCTTCCAGCTGCCTGGTCCATCCTGCGACCCGCCTCTGTGGCTCCCCTCTGCTCGTCTCTCCTGTCCACTTCCCACCTCTCCGAGCCCACTGCCTGGCCAGCCCAGCTGTGCTCTGGGACGCTGGTGATCTTTCCTCGCCAGAGCACCCAATAGGCGCGGAGAAGGCACTGCTGGTGGGACAGGGAACGAGGGGCTGGGGGGCTGGGGGGCAGGGCAGTGTGGGCCAGGCAGGACACAGGCCAGCACAGCCTTTGTGGGGCATACTTTGGAGGCCACAGGCTGCCCACTGTGAGGGGCAAGGGGCAGGAGGGCCATAGGGCTCGGCCGGGGGACTGTGCCTGCCAGGCTCAGGGCCGGCTTTGCTTCTGGGCAGGTGGGGAGGGCCTGAGGGCAGTGCTGTGCTTGGCGGGCACAGTGCAGAGAAGCTCCAGGTGGCCCACGACTCACCGAGGCGCAGGCCCTTGTGCTTCCTGATGGCGCGCATCCACCCTGCGGGCATGGAGAGGGTCAGGGCGGCCGCTCCCACCCTGCAGAGCACAGGCTCACCCTCCTGAGCTGGACGACAGACTTCAGTCAGTGGCAGGAGAGGCTGCACCCAGCCAGGCCTGGGGACCCCACCTGGGGTCAGACACAACTTCCCCTTCCTGCTTCCAGAACCCCCAAAATGGGCCCTGCCCCCTCTCTTCTAGGGCCGTCCTGCTCCCTCTCCTAGAAGCTCCCCCTCCTCTTTCAGAAAGGGGAGCCGGCCTGCCAGGTTTCCCACCAGATGTGTGACTAGCCTATCACTTAGGAGAGAGCCAGGGCTTGGGGAGAGGGGCCCCGAGGCGGCCGGGGAGGAGCTGTCCTGAAGCAGCAGAGCCGCAGCGGACACCCCGGAGGCTCCCCGGAGGTGGGGTGTGTGGGGCGGGCGGGCGGGAGCAGCATGTGCCGCCTTCCTGCCGCCGGACACGCGAGGGCAGCCCGGGGGCCGAGCAATCTGGCCGTGCAGCCTGCACACGCGCAGCACCTTGGTCCACGTCGTGCAGGCCCGTGACCTCGAACATCTCCCGGCCGCGCCGCCTGAGCTGCAGCCAAACGGGCGAGACCAGTGGGAACTTGCTCCCGAACACCTTGGCGACGTCGTAGCCGTGACTATTCCACTGGGCAGGGAGGAGGCCAGGGACAGCGGGCAAGATCAGCGCCCGGCCCCCACCCCGTGCTCAGGCCACGCCGCTCCCACGCCCTCCCCGAGGCCCGGCTCACGGGTGTGACGTAGCCCAGGACGGCTCCCGCGAAGTGCCGCTCCCGCGCCTGGGCCGGGCAGTAGCTCCGGTGCTCCAGCACCACGTCCTCGGCGCGGACGTCGGTCACCGCCAGGCCCCGGTCCTGGGCGGGCCTCTCGGAAAGCTGAGTCTGAAGACAGCAAGGGTGGGGAGGTACCTCCCTGGCAGGCAGCGCTGTGCCCCCCCGCGCCCCTGCGTGGCCCAGCCAAGCCTCCGCTGCACGCACTCGTGCCTCCTGCTCGAACACGCGGGGCACACGCGGCCCCTGACCAGCCTCCGGCCGTCCCTGCCCCACCCTAGGGTGCCCAGGCCACAGAGCGCTCTGCCCAGAACAGGTGCAGACACCCGCTGTGAGTACCCGCCCCGGCAGAGGGCTCCCCTGGGCCCTCCCCTAAGACCAGCACGGGGTTTGCTCGATCCCGGGCCCCCATGGGATGAGGTGCAGACGCAGAGGAGCAGCTGCCGGGACAAGGCAGGAGTTGCAGGGCCCGATGGACCCCAGAGGATCCCGCCAGAGAGAGGCCAGGCCCGGCAGGAGATGGGTGTGGGGGCCACCCACTCGCCACGCTCAGCCCCCCAGCCCCTACCTTCTCCAGCAGCGTCCTTGAGGCAGCTTTCTTGGCGTCCGACTTGGACAGGGTGGGACAGGCCAGGTGGCAGGCGAGCGCGAAGCAGAGCGCATGCAGGAGCGTCCTCATGGCCGCGGCACAGCGGGTGTGGCTGTGGGGAGAGCAGGGCTTATGGAGGCCCAGTGGGCGCAAGACCCCAGGCCTGGTGCCGCTGACTCTGCTCGGACACCCAGGAAGGGCCTCCTTGCTGGCCTCCAGGGCCGTCCCCTTGGGGCAACGCTGGCCCCCCACCTCCCTTCACAAACCCAGGGAAATCCCAGCACAGTAACGATTAGAAGAAAACAGACGTTTCTCGTAAACTCAGCGTAGAGAAGGCTCTTCCAACTATGCCTGCCACGGCAGGAATTAGGAGAAAACACCAACAGGTTTTTTTCTAGTTTTCTGGCTGCCGGAATTCAATACACCAGAGATAGATTGGCTTTTAATAAAAGGGGATTTATTTTGTTAGTTCTTCAGAGGAGAGGCAGCTAACTTTCCACTGAAGTTCTTTCTTACGTGGGAAGGCACAGGGTGATCTCTGCTGGCCTTCTCTCCAGGCCTCTGGGTTCCAACAAATTTCCTGGGGTGATTCCTTTCTGCATCTCCAAAGGCCTGGACTGAGCTGCGAGTGCTGAGATGAGGTATGCTGAGCTGCTTGGGCTGTGCTACGCTGAGCTCTCTCATTTAAGCACCAGCCAATTAAATCAAACATCATTCATTGCAGCAGGCACGCCTCCTAGCCGACTGCAGATGTAATGAGTAACAGATAAGGTTCACATACCCATTGGCTCATGGCCACAGCAACAGAACTAGGTGCCTTCACCTGGCCAAGTTGACAACTGACTCTAACTACCACAAGTTTATAGATAAAAATACAAACCTTCCATTTAGGGAAAAACAAAAGAACCCGGAAAGGCCAATAAAACACATTTGTGGGGAAGAACATTTGGGGCTGGGCTTGGGGATGGGAGGTCCAGGAAGGCCACCTCGGAGGGACACAGAAGGCCCCGACAGGGCCCTATGGCAGGGCAGGGCCCACCACCAGGGACAGGGTGCTGGATAAGGCACTGGCTTCACCCGACGTCCACGGGGTCAAAGAACCATGTCGGGGCAGGAGCACAGGCGACCCCCCGAGCTGTGGGAGCTCAAGCCAGGGAGGCCTAGCAGTAACCGCCGGCTCTTCAGGCTTCACTTTGTTTCTTCATGCAGTACGAGCGACTCCGCCAGCGGTCCCCATGCCGAGTCCTGGGACTTGTGCACCCATCTCCAGGGACACGCTGGGAAACCCAACGGGGGGTTCCCAGCCACAGTAAGGTGCCATGACATGACAGGAAACGCAAACTCATCGCACTGAGCAGTCCATTTACAGGCTCCAGAAGGGAAAGGCAGGACAGACGTGGGCCCAAAAAGAAACGAGCAGGGTACTTGGCGTTGCTGGCAGCTTTGTTTATCTGTATTTCCGATTTTCCCGCGGCAAACTTATTAGTTGCACAGCACCGTCAAGCAAGTGTCCTGGGACCAGGACCTGCAATTAGCCTTCCCTCGTCGTTTGCACGTGGAGCTCAGCTAGGCAGGCACAGGCCTTGGCTCTCCCCACAGCGTCAGAGCACACAGGCATGAAGAAGTGGGTCAGTCCACAACACGTGCGGCCTGGCCAAGGGGCTACCCAGCCACCCTGCACCCGGCACCCAGCTGTCGTCCGGATCCCAGGCACCTCCATGCCTGCTGGGCAGTGCCCACGGCCCCTGGTCTGCTGACCATTCACCCCATCCCAGAAGCCTCCTCCAGACTGGCATCTCCCTGTGGAGTTGGCACAGCTGCCCCTTTCCGCTGTCACCTCTCCAGATGAGAAGACCTCTCCCAGCATGGACTGGGGGCCCTGGGCTAAGTTCTGATGCTTGGGCATCGGTCCACCCACAGTGTGCCTGTGTGCAGGCAGAGACTGGACGCTCCCTTGCCCATGGAGCAGGGATGTCTCAACGCCTGGTCCGTGAGTAGGAAGGACCCGTACAGGGCGTTCTACGCAACTGACAGGGAGGAAGGGGCCGAGGCCGAGGTGACTGCCTTCTCTTCCATGCCACCCTGGCCAGCTGGCTGGTCCTGCTGTTAGTGAATCGTGCCAGCAGCAGAATCAAGGGACAACTGTACCCTCTGACCTGGCACCAGCACTGCCTACTGCTGCTGGCTCCTGCTGGGGGGCCAGCCCAGAACCACCTGGAGTCTGCCTGGCCTGGGACAGAGGCTGCTGCTGTGAGGCCAATGTAGGGCAGCCTGGCCCAAGAGGCTGGGAGAGCAGGAGGATCCCAAAACAAACGCGCTTCCACAGGCACTGTGCACACGGAGGGCTGGCCTGCCCACTGGTGCAAGCCACAAGGTGGTGTGCGGTGGGGAGGGCCTGACGGCATGCTGCCCGCCCCCACAGGCTCTCAGCCTCCGTTGCTGACCCCACTCCACTCCTGGCTCCTCTGCAGCTGGTGGCCCACACTGGTGCTCTGCACACCCACTCCAGCCACCCTGCTGTCCATTCCGGCCTGTTCTCCTCACTGAGGATAGTCGTTGCCTGAGGGCAGTGGTCCAGTAGGGGTCTGCAGTCTACCCGCCAAGGAGGCCCTCAGTCTGCAGGCCCTGACCTGTCTTCAAGCTGGAGGGCAGGAGGCAGGGGGAGAGGGCCAAAGGGATGGCGCCACCAGACACAGACAGCAGGAGGACAGGCCCTGCGGCCTCCATGCCTGCCAGGGGGCGGACCAGGCCGGAGCTGACACTGACCAACTGTGCCCAGTGGGCTGGCCAGAACCACTGAGGCATGGGGGCAGTAGCACCAGGACAAGCATCCACTGCCCCACTCCCCTGACCCATTATGCCCTCGACACTTGAGGCAGAAACTGTGTGGGATGTGGGCAGGGAACCTGTGCTGCCCAGAGGTTCTTCCCAGCTGCCAGTTCCTCCCCTGCCTCCCTGCTGGACGCTGGGCACTGCTCCACTCATCTACAGTTGGAACTGGCCATCCTGCTCAGAGGCCGAGAGCGCAGATTCCCCATCACACCCTTCCCAGAGCGCAGGTGTCTGGGCTCTCACCTGCCACATCCTTGCACTCAACATGTTTTCTTCTAAAAAGAGCAGCTCTTCCTTTGGGTAGAATGGCCCCACATGTGGGGTTTCATGTTTACAGGTAGGCCTCCAAACCACAGATCACCTGAGGACCTCCTGCGCTGGGCTCTTTGGAAGAAGTGGGCCCTGAGAAGCTGCTTCCAAACAAGCTGACTGAGTGCCACCATTCCAGGCCCCAAGTGCTATCGCTTCCGGAAGGCTTCTGTTTCAGCACGTGGCAGAATGGACAGCTAGCCCCCGGGGTGGCAAGCCTCACAGCAAGAAACCCACTTTAAACCACAGCCCAGCACAGGCTTGTCACATGTGCACATATACGTACACCCTACATGTGTGTGCCACGAGTGGAGCCAGCTCATCAGTACTCTCCTCTTCCACGTGATACCTTCTTTTCTACACTCCTTCACGCTTTAGAGGTGCTGGCATTCGTGCGTTTGAAGGACCTCCCACCTCAGTAAATCTCGGTTGAGAAACACTCATTTCCACGCCTGAGTGCGTCACCTTGCTACCGGCCAGAGCCCTGGGCATCACCCCCCTGCTGGCCGGAGCCCTGAACCAGCTCTGCTCTAACGGAAATGTTCCTATTTTAACAGCAAGCATATCGGTTAACCTAGTTTTCTCTTTCATGCCCAACCAAGCTCCTACAGAGAGAGGTGAGTGTGCCCAGGACCCAGGCAGAATGAGCAGCAGGGTAATCGCACCCAGCGATACAGGCCAGGCCCTGTGTGAACCACACATTCTCCCCACAGCCCCAGGAGCACTGGGGTGCCAGAGAGGGGGTCTGAACCCCACCGGGCACAGAGCCCACCAGTGCACAAGGGCTCTGCAGCACAGGGGAGGGAACTGGCTGCCTGTGAGGCCACGTGAACTCTCGCTCCTGTACACATTCCCCTTTGCCCACACTCACACTCGTTCTCACCCATTACTGTGACCCACGCTCAAACTTACCTACTCACCCTCCTCCACACCATTTGTGCACACTTGCACACTCAGTCCATGCTCATGCACGCTTGCCCACACTCACACCCGCTCTCACGCCCACCCGTCCACACTCACACACTCGCCCCATGTCCACGCTCGCCCGCACTCACACCCTCACACCCGCTCTCACGCACGCTCGCCCTCTGTCCACGCTCGCTCTCCTCCGCACAGCTTCTCCCGCCCCCTACGCGGCCCGCCCCGCGTCGCCCGCGCCCCTCACGCCCATGGGTCCCTGGCGGAGCCTGCTGCCCCGCGAACACACTTCGCGGGCGGGGGCCTGGGGCCACACGAGGAGACACGGGCGAGCAGCGAAACCCGGACGCCACTGGCCGGCCGCCGCGGGCTCACCTTCATGTCCTGGAGGCCGGCCGGAAGTCGCGCGCAGCACCCCCGGATGTCCCGCCCACGGACCGCCCGCCGCCGCGCACGGCACGCTGGGACGGGGCGGTGGGGGCGGGGCTTAGAGGAAGGGGCGAGGCGGGGCTGAGGGGGGCCAGGCCGCGAGCTCAGGTGGCTTAAGGGGCGGGGCGGGGCCGCGGGGCGGGGCCACAGCCGGGCCGAGGGGCGGGGCCTCCTGCAAGGTATAGCGCTGTGTCCACCTCCGCGCAGCGGCCACGTCGTGATCGGTCTGGGCCTCAGGCTGGCAAGGACTCCGGGCGGCGTGGGCGGATGGAGAGAAAACGACGGACTCATCCCAGGCGGTGCGCTCCCTTCCACGCACCCTCTTGGACGTGGCGCGCCGCCTGTCCGGCCTTCCTTCTGCCCCTGGGCTGCAACCTCAGCCCACAGGCCCGGTAGCTGTTGCCACAATACCGAGCCGAAGCAGGTCCAGGCGAGGGCCCACCAGGGAGGGTCCATCTGCACGGCCCGTGGACACGGAAAATCCCCGAAACTCCCGTCTATCTTGCAAGTTCCAAACCTGGAACCCCCAGAGGCTAAAAGAACCCTGCCATCTGTGCTGGCAGCCAGGGGAATCGGGAGTTGGGGGTGCCTCTGTGGTGCAATGAAGGCCTCTAGGAAGGCACCTACACTTGGTGCACGGTGACACCCACGTTCCATCCACCCCCAGCCCCCATTGCCCACAGCACAGTTTCCTGCAGAAAACCACATGCCAGTCCCCACCCTGCCCTCTGCCACCCCCGGCACGGTGGCCAGCTTCGGGGCACTGCGCAGTGGTTCCCCATTTCAGCTGCCTGAACTGAACCTTGTTCTCTTCTTTTCCAGTCACGTTTCCTTCTTTCATTTCCCATATTTTCTGCCAGGAGACCCTCTTCCCACAGGGGGCTGGGGACGGGGCCGTCTGTCTTCTAGGCTATGTCCCAATTGTCAAGAGTCACCTGGCAGGTCTGCTTTCCTGCCGCCAAGGCTGGACCTCCAGCTGGGGCTCACGCCAGGCAGAGTCGGGGACGCCCCTGAGCTTGTGCAGTCCTAGCAATGCAAAGGAGACCCCAGCAAGGCCAGCGGTCTCAAGTGGAAAATGCAGCTCACCACATGTGTTAGTTAGATTCAGTTGTCAACTTGGCCAGGTGAGCATACCTAGTTTTGTTGCTGGGGACATAAGCCAATGGTATGTGAACCACATCTGTTGCTAATTACATCTGCAGTCAGCTAGGAGGCGTGTCTGCTGCAATGAGTGACGTTTGACTTCATTGGCTGGTGCTTAAATGAGAGAACGCAAGGTAGCACAGCCTAAGCAGCTTGGCATTCCTCATCTCAGCACTTGCAGCTCAGCCCAGGCCTTTGGATATCAGAAAGAAGTCACCCTGGGGAAAGTTGTTGGAACCCAAGGGCCTGGAGAGAAGACCAGCCGAGACCATCCTGTGCCTTCCACGTAAGAAAGAGCCTCAGTGGAAAGTTAGCTGCCTTTCCTCTGAAGAACTAACAAAATAAATCCTCTTTTATTAAAAGCCAATCCGTTTCTGGTGTGTTGCATTCTGGCAGCTAGCAAACTAGAACACCACCTTAGGATCCCATCAAGTTCTGAGGCCTTCAGAGCCACAGAATGCAGAGTCCACCCAGAGTCCACTCCAGGCCTGAGTCGCAGATGCCAAAAGTGGACAGGATGGAGGCACTAAGCCCCCTCACCAGCCCCCTCTGCAGAGGGCCCACCAGCACAGTTCCGGGGTCCTGTCCAGCCACCAGTGGGAAGCAGTGGGCCTCCCAGCTGGCGTGGCAGGGGCCACGGGGCCGCTAGCTCGATTGAAAACAGACTTCTTATGCGTGTATGTGGCTGCAGGAAGATTGAGAGTGCACAAGGGTGAATCAGTACCAAAGTGTTAGCATCTCTGTACCAAGCTGGAACCTGCACACATCTGGTGTTTTGCTGTTCTGAACAGTTCAGATAACTCAAGTTTACCTAACTTTTAATTTTAATCTATCAAGTGTTTGAGTCATTGAGGCACCTGGGAAAATTGTGTTGTCAATTCAAACAAGCTAAGGTACTTAAAAAGGAAATAAAATATATTTAATTTCTAACTTCATTTGGAAACAATGCTCAATTAATGGAGCTTGTAGGGAACAAAGCATTATGTGGAGACCCCTCAAGATGGGTGTCTGCAGCAGGCATGGGGGACAGGCAAGGGCAGTGGCAGCTGCAGGACAGGCCTCTGCCCTCTGCTGCGCCCCCCCCCCAGCATTCTGGGGACAGGGCAGGGCTGGCACAGCCCCACCACATGTACTTGGCCCACGAGGGTCCCCAGCCTGCGATGAGTCTCTCCAGACGGCTCGAGGACCCCACTCTTGGACCAGGTGGAGGCGGGTGAGGATGCCCTGGGCCTCTCCCCACCTGCCAGGCCAGCACTAGGTGAGGCCCTTTCCAGGAGCGGCACCCCATGACTCCATCCTGTCTTAAAGGGGAGGCCTTGGCCTGAGGTCACCCCGAGACCAGGCCCAGGCTGCCAAGCGCTGACCATGTCCTCTTGCTCCTGGACCTCGGAACAGACCAGGAAGACGGACCCACACCAGGAATTTCCTGCTGCTGAACCCCCCACGTGTGATGGAAACATCTGCCAGGGCTGCTAGGATAAGCGAAGTCCAGAGGGAGAAGTGACGGGGAGGCAGGCATGCTCACGTGCCTGCGGCGGAAGCTTCCAGAGCCGGCACAGCAGATTTTCGGTCTGGGATTACATGCATAACCACCTGTGGGCCCTGCGGGCCCATCTGGTCTTGGCCAGGATTTTGACTAAGACATCTGCATCCTCCTGTAAGCAGCTGTTAGGTGGGCACTGAGCCCCCCTAAGGTCCCCCTCATGGGCACTGGGCTGCCCACCCTTCTAACTCAGTGGGCACTGAGCCCACCACCCCTCACCCCCAGGCAAACACTGACCCCTCTGTTCTCCCCCAGGGAGGTACACCTGGGTGTGGTCTGCACTCGCGGGGACTCTGTGGCCCAGTGGCACCAGCCCTGGATTTGTGCTTCTGGAAATTCCCAAATCAACCTTAAGGATCAGGGCAGCGGGTGGCTGTGCTGGTGCAGGGAGTCCAAAGAGGCTGCGTCTCTTGGTGGTCCCGAAAGGCCCGAGTGATTGTTTTGGGGTCAGTTTGGTTTGTTTTCTTTCCTTGAACGGTCTTTTCCAGGCCAGCGTTAGAGTAGATTTACAGTCCATCAGCTCGGGCTGGAGGACACAGAGGGCAGGTGCTGGCCCCAGGCACCTGGCGCGTAGGGTGGACAGCCGGCTGCCGGCGTCCCGTGGGGCAAGGCCGAGGGGAGCAGCCCTGGGGGCCAATGTGGGGCTTGCTTTGGCAGCAGTACGCTTCCCCCGGGGGCCGCCGGCTGCACTGCCCTTGGCGCCGGGGCCGGGGTGAGGACAGGTGGCATGGTAGCTCTTGCCCCCGGGGGTGGATGTGGAGGAACCCTGGTGACAGGCCACAGGTGGGAGGGCGTGCATTCGCTCAGTGATGCCCAGGGCCCTTCCTACGGCGCAGGCCGGGTCCATCATACCTGGGCCTGGCTGGGTGTGATGAGCCCCAGATGTGGGGTGCTTCGGGGTCTGGCCGAGGGCGTGGGACGGGCTCAGGCCCCCGGGCTACGACGGCTCCAGCTGCGGGGCAGGCTGGCGGGGCGGGTGCCTTCTCACAGTCCCTCATGCTGTGGCCATGCCCACTGCCCAGGAGGCCGGGAAGGGGCCTCTCTTTGGGGTGACCATATGCACACCCAAATCAGGGGTATATGACTCTGGAAGCAGGCTAGACTCGATATGAGGGGTCATGTCTCGACCTCTGCCACCTGCGCGCCCATCCTGCGACCTTGGGGAACTGCAGCTGTCAGGGCAGGGGGCTGGCGCAGCTCAGGGAGAGAACTAACCTGTGTGTGGGCTTAACAAATGAGCATGAGTGCTGAATCGTTATACTGACATCCCTTTTAGTCTCCAGTACCTTAGAGCCGCTAGAAACAAAAACCTAAAATTGTGGCATTGTAACCCATACCAAACTCTGAAATCTGTTCTACAACTAATTGCTGTGATGTACTTTGAAATTTATTGCTTCTATGTAAATATGCTATTTAAAGAAAAGGAGTATATCAGAGAAGATAGGATTTAACAAATGAGTGTGACTGCTGAATCATTATACTGATATTTCTGTTGGTCTCCAGTGTCTTGAAGCAGCAAGAAGAGAAAATGAAAAATCATGGAACTGTAACCCATACCAACCTTTAAAATCTGTTCTATAACTACTTGTTAAAATGTACTTGGAAATTTGTTCCTTTTTTGTATTTATATTGCACAATAAAAAAAAATTTTTTAAAATTTGTGGTGCGGGGGCTTCACGGCTCCCGGGTTCTCGTGAAGCTCTATGGGGAAAGGGGCCAGTTGCCCCCCGCCTGCCCCTGGCTGTGTCTGCTGCGCTGGGTGGCAGCGGCCGGAGACTGTTGTTCCTTCTGGCACCACCTGTTCCTGCCCCCGCGGGGCTAGGTCGTCGCTGTGACATGGCTCGGGCTGACAGCACGTGCTGAAGGATTGGGCACGCCTGCTTCTGCACAACGAGAAGGCCTGCTCTCCTCCCTCTCCACCGGCCGGGAGTAAGGACAGGTGAGCATCAGCCTCGCGCCCCAGATGGGTGCTGCGTGCCCAGGGCCCCGGGCGTGTCTGCAGCTCGGCCCGCTTGCCTCTGCATGCGCCGCGAGCAGAGAAACCTGCTCGTGCAGCCCCAGCGCCCGGGGCCCCGTCTGGCAGCTGGGCAGGCCCGGCACGTGCGCGTGAGGAAAGAGCGTCCAGCCTCCGCAGTAGCCAGCAGCCCCGCTGTGTGCTTTGCCGTGGGAAGGGAAAACGGCCGGTGCACCCACTGCACGTGTGCAGGACCCCATAGTTGGCCCACAGTCCCTCCCTGGGACCCCCCGCCCCAAACCAGCCGGGTGGGAGCTGGCCGCCTGCCCAGGGCAGGCCTTCGTTCCAGCTCAGCTTCCTTCTACTCCAGGCGGTGGCAACCCCAGCTGCACGCAGAGTGCCCCGGGAGCTGGGAAAAGTCCCGGAGCTCAGGCCGCGGCCATCCCTACTGCGTAGGAAACTCGGGGCGGGTCGGGGGGACCCCCCTCGTAGTTTTTTTTTTTTTTTTTTTCCAATTTGCATATGGGCAGGAGGCACCAGGGATCGAACTCCAGGCCTCCAGCACGGCAGGTCGGAGCTCTGCCTGCTTGAGCCACGGCAGCTGCCCAGCCTCATAGTGTTTTAAAGACTCCTCACCCAGGCCCAGGCTGTTCTCCAGGCCGGGAGGGGAGCCCCTTGGATTTCCACTTGGCCATTCGCAGGCCTTGGCGAGCGCCAGAAGCCTGGCTGGCGCTCCTGGGTGCCGAGGGCCGCCTCCAGCCATGTTCTCGGGACAGGCCACCTCCGCGAGGACAGGTTGGGCCTTGCTGCTAAGGGGCCAGTGGTCTAGGACAGGTGCCCAGTCCCCCCCACAAGGGCCCTGGCTGTCCCCTTCTCCAGCTTCACTTGCAGTCACCGAGGCCTCGGGGGCGGACGGCGTGAGGTTTGTGGCCCCAGAGCCTGGGCAAGAGACCTTCCTTGGAAAGAGGGTCTTTAAGGATGTGATTAATAAGAGGAGGCCACACCAGAGGAGGGGCCCATCCAATGCGAGTGGGGGCCTCAGAGGGGAGAGTGGACAGCAGGGGTCCTCTGGGGAATATCAACGGAGCTCCCGCAGCAGGAGCGGAGGGAGGGACCTCCCTGCAGACTGCACAGGCCACAACCACCCTCGCCCTGCCAGAGGCCACATCTTTCTGCAGTTTTAAGGTCCCAGCTTTGCTTCAGCAGCGCCAGGGCACCGAGAAGCTGTCACCTTGGTGTCCAGCAGATGCCTGGCTCCGTCACGCATGGGGTCTTCGTGCTGAGGGTGTGTGGGGGCGGGAGCTTCTCCCTGGACTGGCCCCCCAGTGCCCAGACCCCCTCCCGCCACCCCTCTCCCCTCAGGCCTGCCCTGCGCCTGGATGCTGGGGCTGTGTGGCCTGCTGTACCCCCAGACAGCCTCTGACCACGGCCCTGCTGCCCCTTCCTTGTCCGTCCCCCCGCCATGGTGGCAGCAGGGCTCCTCGGGCAAGTCAGATTTACTTCAGGACCTCCGAGTCCTCTCTCTCCGCCACATCAAGGGTTTCTGGCATTTCAGCCCCGTTTCACGCAGGCAGTCCTGAGACTGGACTCCAGGCCTGGTGACAAGAGAGACCTGCAGCTGCCTGAGCTGTTCCCCAGAACCTGAGCTGCTAGGGGTGCCCCCAGGGGCAGAGCTGTCCCGGCCTGCTCCCTGGATCCCAGCCTGCCTGGGGGCGGCCACGCCCTCCCCAATGGGGCGGGAGTGTGGGCATTTGAGGACTGACCCGGGTCCCTGGGGGGCTGGGGACTAGGGGGAAGCACCTCCTCTCTTGCAAGTAACTCCTCCGAGCGCTTCACTTCAGGGTCTACAAGCACGAGAACAGTTTCCTAAAACGAGGGGAACGGGTCCTGGAGGCTGGTGGGGGGGGGGGTCAGTGGGAAGTGGGGGTCCAGCTGATCAGCGTCCCTTAGAGTGTCCCGTTTACCGCACTCCAATCCTCTGGGGCCCGCTCTCACCCCAGCTGTCCACTTCAGCTGTGTGTGCGGCCGCAGTCGGGCCCGCGCTGGGATGGGCTGACATTCCCGAGCTCCCCGCTTTCCTCAGGCGGCCACGATGTTCGAAGCGGCCCCCAGCCCACCACCCACGGCAGGGAGACCTTCTCCAGGTCCCCATTTTCCAGAAGGCTCGGCTCACTCAGGGATAATTCTCTCCATCATCGTGCTGACCACAATGGAAGCCAACCCTGGCTAAATGAAGCAGGAGAAATTATGGGAAGGAAAGGGGAGCGCCCAAAACTAGCAGGACACCTGGGTGACTACTTTTGGGTCTGGGGAGGAGCCAAGAGAGCCGCTTACACCACGGAGTGTCTGGGGTGGGGGCACGGCGGGCCCCTGGCTCCCAGGGCCTGGGCTCCCTCCTGTGCTGTGCTTGTCGGGGCAGTCATCGGGCGGCTCAGGGGCTCACATGCCCTCCCGCAGTCGCGGGTGAAGACAAGGACTCTGGGCACGCTGCTGAGACCACGAATGGCTAAAACTGTGACGTGTCCAGCTCAGGCAACTTAAGAAGTGGAAGGCAGCCAGAGGTTACAGCTGTTTGCGTGGTCTCCGGCCGTGAAGGGGAGGGCACCCAGAAAGGCTAGCTGCCGGCCTTCGGCCTGTGACACTCGGTGGGTGCCCTGCAGGCATTCTCTGCGAGGAAACATGCGTGGGAATCCCTGGAGGGTCGCAGCCCCAGTGGGCACCGAGGGAAGGAGTCTTCAGGCCTGAGGAGGGAAGGGATGCCCGCCCATGCTCCGAGGCCCCCGCCCCTGGCCTGTGCCCGCCAGCCCCTGGAGTCCTGCTCACCCTTGCAGGTGGCCCTGGGGTGTCCCTAGTGGTGCAGGACGGTCCTGTGGCCTCCACAGGGTGCTATCCAGGACCCCTTAAGTCCAGGGTCCGCCCTGCTCATCTTTGGTCTTTGGGGGTGGGCGAGGCAGCACAGGAGAAGCCTTCAGTTCCCAACTGGCCAAAGGAGAAACAGGCCGTTGTTTGCCTCTGCCCTGCTGGGGGCTGGGGGCTGCAGCCTGGGGGCTCTCCCTTCTCCTGCGGGAGCCCCTTTGCTGGTCTGACTCTCATTCCTCTGTCTGGGGGGCGTCGGGTCCCGGCACAGGTCCCTGGTGGCCCCATGGTGGCAGGAGGACCTTCCCTCCAGGGCTCGGACGCCCCGGGGTCCCGGACCAGGGACTTTGGGTGCTAGTTCAGGGAGGGCGCGCCGGCCTGAGGCTCAACAGGGGCGGCGGAAGAGAGCCCTAAGGGGACAGAGTCTCGCGGGTGGGTCTAGGCCTGGGTGGGGAGAGGGCAGGGGCCATCCAGCTGGCCAGGCCCGGTCAGTCGGTGGTGGGAGGGTGGGGGCAGTGGCCTCTCTTCAGGCCTCAAGCTCCCTGCAGCCCTCCCGCCGGCGTGGGCATCGCCGTGGCCCCTGCCCAGGCACAGGACGCAGAGGGGATCCTACCACCTCAGGGCCCTGGGGAGCCGGGGGGCCCCCGCCCGCCTGCACCTGGCACGCGTCCCGGGCCCACGCTGCACTTGAGTCACTTGTGCCGCGCACTGGAAGGGAGGGACCTGCGGGCTGCAGGCCGAGGCGGGCTGCACAGCGTAGAGGCGCCCAGAGCTCACAACTGCCGCAGAGGAGGACCCCCGCCCCGCCCACAGAGCCCAGGCCCGCGCGCCCCCGCCACGTGGCCCCGGGCGGGACGCGAACCCGCGACGCCCGGCCTGGCTCCGCCCATCTCTCCGCGCGCGCCGCCTCTCCGACGTGCTCGCTTCCGCGGCGCCCTCCCCGGCCGCCGCCCGTGCGTGCGCGCGCCGGCGGCCCAGAAAGCGCCGCTGGGAGCCTGCGGCGGCTCCTGCTGAGGCCGCCCGGGCTGAGGCGGCCTGAGGGCGACCCGCGCTCTCCGCGCCCCCCGCGCTCCTCCACCCGGGCCTGCCAGTCCAGCCCGCTCCCCGGGCCCGAAGATGCCGGCCGTGTCGAAGGGGGACGGGATGCGGGGCCTGGCCGTGTTCATCTCGGACATCCGCAACTGTGAGCGCCCGGGGCGCCGCGACGGGCCTGGCGGGCGGGGCCGGGGGTAGGGCCGGGGGCGGGGGAGGCGGGGGTGGACTCGGGCCGGAGAGGGGGGGCGGGCCGGGAG
>PVIY010040816.1:0-22095 GCA_004026745.1 Myrmecophaga tridactyla | reverse complement strand
CACTCAAATGGGTGGAGACATGTCATCCCTTAATCCAGTTTAACAACCATTCTTAACTAAATCACATCAACCAGGGAGATGATCTCATTAGTTTCAAACATACAGCATTGAGTAGAGATTATTCTACCTTTATGAAATGGGATTTATATTAAAACATGACTTTTCTTAGGGGGCATACTTCCTTTCAAACCAGCACAAACTGTTAACATGCTGACTAGGGAAAATAAATAGTCTGCTTGCAAACTTGTCTCTTCTTTTATTTAGAAATAGGCTTTTTATATATTTTATTTTTTACAAACATGGAAAAAGGTTTTAAGGACAGCCAAATATGCCTGGAACAATTAAGTGGCAATGAAACGTGACTAAATGTAGCTCTTACATTGGGAAGCCCCCGACTTCTAATCTGTTTTGATTCTTACTACATTGTTATCTTATCTAGAGGGAAAATACAAACAACCCAAAAACCTTATGGAAAACCAGGTCCCTAAAAATATGGAGTTACGGGGCTTTTACAACAGTTTCCTACCACCTGGTATAGAAGAAACTATTGGTTTTGTTCTCTCTCAGTCCCAGCAAACACTCTAGCTGTAGGAAAAGCAGCTGGAAGCCCTTGTTTTCTCTCAAAAAGCTGTAAGGACTGGTTCAAATCTCAGACAAGTGGCAGGCTGTGGCTCAGCTCAGACGTACCGTTTGTTCTACCAATTTTTGAAGTGATTTAAGGGATTTGAAACATTTTATTCTCATCATATGTAAAAGAACAAGTTGATGATTCTTTTTAAACCTGTTAAGCAATATGTTCATCAAAGACACACAGCTTCAGATTAAAGGTATGACAAGGAAACAGCTCAATAAGTTTAACTTGGGCAGGAAAGCAAATTCTACTTTGTAACGAAAATACACTTACAAAAATGTTATAATATTTCACTACCTCGTCCATTAAGAATATTAACCTAATTGAAGAAAGACACACATTCTTCCTGAAAGTTTAAATTCCCATTTTATCTGAAGAAATTAGAACTGCTTCAAATGTAGTATCTGTTTGTATACAAAACATTTCTTTTGAAAAGTTAATAAAGGCAATGCTTTGGATCCACAGACATCCAAGGCTGTTGATGCTTTCTAAATAAAAATGTTCCGTGAAGACTTGTGTCTTAAAGTCAGCTCTAGCAATTTGAAAAATTCTAGCTTAACACATTTTATATTGTTTTTAATCTAATTTATTTGGCAAATTGAGACAACGTACAAGACATATGCTCAAAACTTTAAATAACTCTATTTCAGTAGAATTGGTATAATTTGAGCTTAAACCAGTGAATAGAGACAGAACCAATATATGTTTCCAATGAGAAGGCTTGGGCCTTTGACTTTAGGCCTCTTTCATGTACTTTATTTCAGGGAGAAAGAAAAAGATTGACAGTTTTATCTTCTACACACACAAGAATAAAATAAGGTATGTGATTTAATTACAATGTTTAACAGAACTTGACTCCAATAAGTTAATTCTTACACATTTTCCCGCAAAATGGGAAAAAAATTTGCACATTTAATACATTTCGTATTCCTTAAACACAAAGTTCTTTAAATCAAATACAAATAGAGGGATTTGTCCTGTAACCACTTGTTGAAGTGTGCCTTGAAAACTACTGCTTTTTAAAATTTTTTCGCTTTGTATATATGTTATACTATACAATTAAAAAAAGTCAAAAAAACAAACAAACAAATGGAGGAGAGATGTTACTTATTTCTTCTAAGGACTCTGAAGTATTTAAACTATCACAAGCTAGTCAATTTAAAGTGTGCTTCTTTCTAAAGTATCTCCTCAGCTATAAATGAAATGGTGAACTTATTCAGTTTACCAACATTTATTGAACAAATACTGTGCGCCAGGCGTGGCATTAGGTAATAAATATGTAAGATGACTATGAGATGACCCTTCTCTGATATGACCCTTATCATGGAGGTTATTTTTGAATTTGGATATTTATATTTATATTCCATTTAAAAAGTATTTTCAAGCAAATATCCCTAATTTTTGAAAAGTCAGATTTCATATTATGAATTATCTTGCTATATGATCTCTTAGTTTGCCAAAGCATCTATAACACCATGCTTAAACAACAGGAATTTACTGCCTCCCATTTTCAAAGGATAGAAATCGAAAATCAAGGTACTGGTAGGCCATTCTTTCTCCGAGGTTTGTGGCATTATGGTACTGGCTTGCTGGCAATCCATAAATCAATCTCTCAGCCTCATCCACAAGGCAATCTAATTCAGTTTGGCTTCATCTTAATGGAATCTTTGACGATCCCAATTACAAATGAATGCACAGCCACAGGACCTGGGGCAGGACTTGAATATGTCTTTGTTGGGGCTATGATTCAATTCATAACATATATTTGTTGCACACTATTCCTTTCTTACTTTCATACAGCTTTATTACAGTATAATTAAAACATAGTAAAATGAAGATATCTGAAGTATACAAATTAGATGTTTTGATATGCAAATACATCTATGAAATGACCACCACAATCAAGATATGAACATATCTACTACCCCAAAAGTCTGCCTATGACTTTTGTAATTTCTCCCACGTGCTAATCCCTGCCCACCTCCCTCACCCAAGCAGATAACAATGATATTTCCCTCTATTTTAGTGTGCATTTTCCTAAAATTTTATGCAATTCTATAATGTGTTCTCTTTAATCTAACTTCTTTCATTCAGAATAAGTATTTTGAGATTCATCTATGCTTTTGCATGTATCAATAGTTTGTTCATGTTTTTATTGCTGTGTAGTATTTCAGTGTACAGATATACTGAAATTTGTCTATCCTGTCACCTGTCATAGAAATTTTAGAAATTTCTATTTCTACAAAAAATAGCCTGATGATGATTTCTATATAGATTAAACTGAATCTGTAGATAAATTTATAAATGAAAAATGTCAACAAAATTAAGTCTATTGCTACAAGAACATATCTTTTTCCATTTATTGGATCCTCTTGGATTTTGTCAGTAATTACTTAATAGTACTTAGTGTATAGCCTTGAGCATCTTTTCTCAGACTTACCCCTACATATTTCATATTATTGTAAGTGGCATTGTTTTCTTAATTTCCAAATATTCATACCTGGTTTATAGAAATACAATTTATTTTCATACGTTAAGTTTGAATCTGACAACCTTGCTAAACTCCCTTATTATTTCTAATAGCTTTCATCTAAATTTCATCAGATTTCTGCATTATTTCCTTGGGTAGAACCTCCAGTACAATGTGAGATAGAATGATGAGGGTGGAATCCTGATCCTAAGCATAAGGCATTCCGTCATTTACCATCAGGTGTGATGTCAGGATAGATTTTTCTGAGATGCCCTTTGTTTTAATTCGTAAAAGCTGCCAGAATGCAACATATCAGAAATGGAATGACTTTTAAAAAGTGCAATTCATTAAGTTGCCAGCTTACAGTTCTAAGGCCTTGAAAGGTCCAAACTAAGAATCCAGGGAAAGATACCTTAATTCAAGAGATGCTGATGGGTCCAGAACACCTCTGTCAGCTGGAAAGGCACATGGTGACATCTGCAAGCTTTCTCTCATTTCAAAAGGCTTCCCTTGGGGCATTTTTTTTTTTTTTTTGCATCTCCGAAGATCTCTGGCTGTGTGGACTGTGTTGGTTTTGAGCTGTTTCCCTCTTAAAGGGTTCCAGTAAGTGACCACACCTTGAGTGGGTGGAGACACACCTCCTGGAAACCATCTAATCAAAAGTTACCGCCTACTACTTCACAGCTCCACAAAAACATTAAAAAAGATCCCACCCAACAATATTGAATGAATATTAAAGATCTTGGCTTTTCTGGGGTACACAACAGTTTCTAACTGACACCCTTTTACAGGTAGAGAATCTTTTTTTATATGGCTAATTTGCTAATGGTTTTGTTTCATCTGTTTAAAATAAGTAACAGATGTTACTTTTGGTGAAATGAAACCACTGCAGTGATTATATGAATTTTCCCTTTTTCCTCTGTTAATACAATGAATTACATTTACTGATTTTCAAATATTCAATTTCACATAACTGATTAATTTTGTTTATTGCATTCTTAGAATAAACCCCACTTCATCATGATGTTTAATATTTTTATGTGTTTTTGGTTTAATTTGATAAAATTTATCATGAAATTTTGCATTGATGTTCATGAGAACTATTGGGCTGTAGTTTTCTTTTCTTGCAGTGTCATTTCCTGGTTTTGATATTAGAGTAATGCTAGTCTCATAGAATTCATTGGATGAGATTACATCCTCTAATTTCTGAAAGTGTCTCTATAGGGTTGGCATTATTTCTTCCTTAATTGTTTGGTAAATGGTCATGTAGACCTTGAATTTTCTTTTTGGGACGGTTTTTCACTGCAAATTTAATTTCTTTAATAGATGCAGGACTATTTAGATCCAAATTTCCTTTTGGTTTTATTTTCATCCAGGAGTTCCTTTAGTATTTCCTGTAGTGCAAATGTTAAAACTCTTAGCTTTTATGATCTGAAAAAGGTTTTATTTCACCTTTGTTTTTACAATATATTTTTGCTGGTTATAGAATTCTAGAATGACAAGATTTTCTTTCATTACTTTAAAGATGTTGCCTCCCTGTTTTCCAACTGCTGGGATTCTAACAAGAAATATGTTGTTATTCTTATCTTTGTTCCTCTAGAATGTAATGCATTTTCCCCCCTCTGTCCTCTTTTAAGATTTTCTCTTTATCACTGGGTTTAATCAATTTGATTATGCTGTGCCTTAGTATAGTTTACTTTATGCCTTATGCTTGGGTTTGTTGAATTTCTTACAACTGTGGTTTTTTATTTAGCTTCAAATTTGGAAAAATATTTAGTTTCTATTGTCATGTAATATTCTATAATATCTAAATTTGTCATTAATCATGTCCACAGTGTTTTTAATCTCAAACATTATTGTTTTCATCTCCAGATGTTTGAATTGGGTGTTTTTGAAATATCTTCTGGGCCTTTACTGAACATATGCAATCTTCCCTCTAGCTTCTTGAACATAAAGAATGCAATTTTAGTAAGTGTTTTAGTGTAATTGTAACTAATTCTATCATTTGTGTTATTTCTGTGTCGGTTTTGATTGATTAAATCTTAATATTCTATGGGTTGTATTTTCTTCTTTGCATTCTTGGTGATTTTTGATTGACTGTCAAATAGTGTGAATTATACCATATTGAGCATATAGGTAACATCAATACAAATATTTTTTACTATCCCACACTTTGAAACAGTGGCTACTCTAAATTTTTTGGTAAATAAGTGAGAACTAGTAATAATTCAAATGTAATGAGCTCAAGGTACTTGATACAGAGTTGAGAATGCCATGTCATTTTACACCAGCTCTATTATTTTACCTAAGAATGTAAAATATTACACATATTGATTTTTTCTAATCCCCTCCAAAGTACAGGGATCTTTTACTTTACTTCTCAAAAGGATCAGTCTCTTTTTTCTCAACTCTTACTTGCTGTTCTACTCAAAAGTAGAAATGATTTATCTGGCAAATGGTATTTGGCAAAAAAAGACTGTGATCCTAGGTTACTCCACCCTTTTTGAGTTTTCTCCCTTTCACTCTTGCTCTGGCTTGCATATTATTTCTGGGCTCTGTAGTAAATCTGGGACAGAACACTATTCAGGACCTTCAGGTCTACCAAACTCTTACTTGTATTCTTTATTTAGCTCCCTCCTTCATATTCTTGGCTCTTTGTATTTGGTGAGTTGGGAGGAGACCAGGATTTGCTTTTGACTGACTGGTAAAGCTTCTATGGAAGTTTTAAGCAGTTCTTTCTGGCCTTTGGTCTTTGCCACATAATCCATCCACATTTCCCAGTAATTAGTCTGAAATATTGAGGCATAGGTCTTAAAGTTGAAAGGGGCCATAAACCCCAACTGAAAATTTGGAAGGGAATTTATTGAAAAAGTTATCATGTATTTATTAATCAACTCCATGTCCAAAGCATCAGACTGATATTCAGCAAAAATTCACTGGTAAAGATGCACTGGCTGTTGACTGTTGAAATACTTTCATACAGTTTAGGAAATGCTAAGCTCCCCAAGCTTCCAAATACCTGAACACCGTCCCTGTACACTGAGACCCTGGGTGCTCCCTTTGAGTACTGCACTCTCTTTGAGCCCTCTACACTACCCTCTTCCCCATAATAACTAAGGAATTAGTACCTGGCATGGAAGGGTGATCCAGGACTCTACTTCAATACTACAAATGGCATCCATTTTGATTTTCAAGTCTATGGCTAACTGGTTGTTGAGAAATACTGGCTTTTATCCCTGCCTAATACATTAAAAAGAAAGTAAACATTTTGTTTTCAGTAGCATATTGTAAATTATAATAGAGGAGAGGATATAAAAATAATTTGGGCTTAATAGGATTGATATATTGTATTTTTCTGAAAGTTTTTTCTTATATGAAAAACTGCATTACGTGAATCATTTTTCTCTATTTCATTGGTTCCTATGAGAAAAATAAGAGAGTTAATCTAAATGAGAAAAACAATGTTGTTAACTGAAAATTTTCCTTGTTAGACAAAAGAGTTGAACAGCTTATGGAAAACACATATCATAGAAGTATAAACTAGATGTATAAATTTGAATTGCCACCAAGGCAGGAGGAAGCTCAAAACGTATATATATGTCCTCCTGTACTGTTTGGTTGCTTAAGATGGGCAATAAATTAGATTCAAACACTCCCAGCACTCAAAGTTTAAAGAAATAGAACAGAAGAAATACATTAAAAGTTATTAAATACTTTTATATTTCTGGATGATAGATGATTTTTATTTCAGCTTAAAGTCAATAGATGAAATCATGATGGAAAAATGATAGAGTCAAGTACATGCAGTTATAAATTTGTCATATCAAAAATAATAAAATTAGTCTATATTTAAACAAGTAGACTCAGAAATATTTCTACAAAATATGAAAATACATGTGATTTCTTTGGATTTGCAAAAGCTGCTTAAGAGCTTAGAAAGATTTTTATTTGTACATTTGTAAGTTTGCTTTGCCAGATATTTGAAGTAATTGAAAGATAACATACATTAAATATGTAAATAGAAATATTTAATGAAATATAATTACTTACTGTTAGGTATTGAATTATGTCCCCCTTAAAAAACGTATTCAGGTCCCAAATTCGGGTCCTGTGTATGTGAACCTATTTTTAAAGATGACCTTTGTAGGTGTTATTAGTTAAGGTGCCCAAACCAAATGAGGGTGGACCTCAATCCAATATGGCTGAAGTCCTTATAAGCAAAGGAGATTGGACACAGAGAAAAAGCAGAGAGATCAGCCAGAAGCTGGAAGTCAATAGAACCTAAAGAGAAAGGAGAAGATGCTGTCATGTGTATTTCCATGTGACAGAAAATCTGATGAATTCCAAATATTGCTGGTTAGCCAGAAGATACCAACTAAGGGAGAAAGAAAGCCTTCTGGCTTCTGAAACCTAAAAAGTCAATAAATTCCCAATATTTACACTGACTCATTGTATGGTATTTGTTTTAGCAGCCAGGAAACTAAAATGCCTAACATTATACATGTGAAAAGATCAAGGAAACTTAATATATTAAAGATATGAGTTATTTAAATATGTGAAGATATGAGTTATTGTCAAAGAACACATGAACTATTTTTGTCTATATGCATACAGATTTTTACCCAGTGTAACTGTCCAGAAGAAGTCTTTTAAAACTAATGACTTCATATTAATTATAATAGAGATAATCATAAATATTCAATTTTAGGTACAAACAGTTCTCTCAAACTTAATAAAAGTCTCATATGATGGTGAGATCTTTTCATGTACCTAGAGATTTTAGATAACTGAATGTTAAAGTGAGCAAAAATATTATTTTATAATTAGGGCAAAGGCGGGAAGATAAAAGGAAATTACTAGAGGTTTTGACTACTTACATTTAATGAATTTATGTCAAAAATACCAAAAACAAAATTAAGTTGTGAAGTACAATGTGGTAAGATATTTGCAACATGCCAACCAAACTTTGATATCCTTAATATGTAAAAAAGGCCCCTGTTCATTTCATTATGAAATGAAAGTGTATTCTTATAGGATTCCAGCCCTACTGGTCTCATTAGAACATCAGATGAGAAATCAGCAAAATGTTTTGAGGAATCCTCACTAATTTGTAATTCCTTACAAAGATCACATATATAAATGATGTGTTACTTTTATAATATAAATTTATACATATATGTAGTAAAATAGGGATTTTAGGGAAAATACTGTTATTCTGCATAGCACAGTAATGTGTTATTTTCTTGTTGGAAAAGTTCTATGCACATTGTTTTAACGAGCTAATGGTCAGGAATATTTTCTTATTCAGGCTTCCATCATTGTTAGAATGAAAATGAAGTTTTGTCTTCCACCTCTCAGTCCTCTGGGGACCACTGTTTAACACATTATAATTTTGATTTCTATAGTTAAGATGACTAAGAATATTGAGAAGTTGTTTCCTAGTTCTCAAACACTACATATAATTTAAAAGATTTGGAGCACAAATATCTTCGACAAACAATACAATTGTATTGTATCATTGTTATTTGTTATAACTGATAGAAAATCTAATGGTCAAAATGTGGTCAATGAAAATAAATGCATTCATCATTAACATACATTTTAATTCTTTGCACTCAAGATAAATATGCTACCCTTTCCAATCCACTGCTGCTTAGAAAACTTATTGCCACAGAGTCTGTGAGTATGCCTAGCTTAAGGGAGGAATTTATCAAGCCCTGTCATTTAAAGAAATGTTTTAGTTTCATTTAAGTATAATGGTATTGGACTGCTGATCAACATGATGGCAGCATAAGATGCTCCAGAATTCCATTCTCTCACAGAATCTTTGAACAAACTAGTGGTAACTTTATCCTCAAATCTCCAGAAAAATTTAAAGGTTTGCACTAATTGAGTGAGTGCCCAAACAAGAAAATACAGCTTTGAAAATAGTAGGAGGAGCCTGAGGCACCTTACTAGCCCCACCCCTACTCCCTCCCCAACACAGTGAAGACCCAGCTTGTGTTCCATAGTGGGCCTCTGACCCTGTTCACAAAGATAGCAGAGTAACCCCTATGTACAAACTGGGGTAACTGTATGTCTTTAATCTACCACAGCCACCTTGGCTGACATTGCTGAATTCATGACTTTGCAGTCAAAGTAGTGCTTGAAAATTGCATTGTCTTTGGTTTTCACATAGCCCAACAAGGAGGCATATTCCTATTGATAATACCTCCTGCTATATGTTGTGTGATGGTATGACTATTTCCTCCTTGTCTTGTTATGAGTATGTTTGTTTTAGTACATAAAGCAAATATCTTGTTTTCTTCTTATCATATGACATAAGTTGTATTGTTCGTGTTATAATATTTAAGATATAGAATTTAAGTATTTAAATGATAATATATCAAGTTTGTAAGTTATAGCTTAGCAAGTTTAAGAGTGAAGATCACCTAAGATCTTGCACCCTATTCTGGAGAGATGTAGTGCACTTCTGGTTGTACATAGGACAGTTGAATATTGTTAGGTGAAATGTGTCTGTTATTGTATTGTACTTAGAGGTTGAATATGGTTTAAGGTGATGTGTATAGCTGCAAGTTGACAAGGAGTGGACTGTGATGGTTGGGTTCAGGTGTCAACTTGGCTATGTGATGGTGCCCAATTTTCTGGTCTGGCAAGCACTGCCCTAACCATTATTACAAGGATATTTCATGGCTGGTTGATAAACTAGAAGGCTGATTTATTAAATCATCAGTCAGTTGATTGCATCTGTGACTGATTACATCTGTGATCAACTAAGGGTGTGTCTTCCACAAACGAGAGAATCCAGTTGGGTTTAGATTCAATCAGTTGGAGATTTTAAGGGAGAAGAGAGAATTTTCACTCCTTCTCCAGCCAACAACCCTCTCCCCTGGAGTTCATTTAGACCCTTCATCGGAGTTCCCAGCCTCACTGCCTGCCCTATAGATTTTGGACTCTTTCCTCCCTATGGTAGCATGAGACACTTTTATAAATCTCATATTACAGATATCTCCTATTGGTTCTGTTTCTCAGGAGAACCTGAAAAATATATGTAGGTTAATACCTCATGGGAGGTAGAACAAGAAGTGACTAAAATCCATCAGCAAGCCTACTAACTGCAAAATATATAAACAGATCCTTGTGGGACCTATTCATCTGGCTCCTGGGGGTTGGGTGTTGATGGGCATGGATACATTCAGTGCTCCAGACAGGCCCAATCACCTTGTTTGGACAATGGTAGGCATAGGAATCATGAAAGCACTTTGATTGTGCTGTAACAGCTGTATTCACAAACTTTTATTGTCGACATTGTTGAGAACCATGGTCCGGTAGGCCTAAACCATCTCCACCTTTAAATCTGAGATGGGAGGTGAGTTTTGATTTTGAAATGAGTGCAAGGTAGAAGGCTATACCTAGTCAGGAGGCCAATGGGTGGACTGTCAGGGAAGTCAAGGAAATGCTCAATGGATGTTTCTTAACTCTTGCCTACCCTCTTCTACTTTTCCCCTCTTGCTTGTTTGTGTGCAGGTCTTTTGTATGTTTCCATTTTGAAGAAACTGCAAGTAGCCCAGGGAAGATGTTAAATCTTAACTGTGGAAAAGCAAGATGATGAGAAATGGAATGGCCTAAACATACCTTGAGCCAAAAACTGGGAACAAGAAGCCTTAACTGCTTGCCAGGGCAGAAACTCTGCATAAACTCTGTTTGATATGTGCTTTTTGTTCAGTTGTAGGTTCTTCTCTCCCTGGGGTGTCTAAAAATTCAAAACTCATGCAGCACAGGTGCACCTCATTTCTGACAGAAATAGGGCTTGTGGAATGTCATCCATTGAACCTGACTCAAGCAGTTGACCACCCTAGGTGACTGGACGTGATGGGACTTTTTGCTCTTCTTTTCTGACTCTGTGCTGTGTAAGTAATAGAGTTGTCATTTGCTGAAAAATCTCTATTTTGCCTGAGTCTGTGTTCCCACAACTCACCAGATAATAAGTTGCTCCACATGTTTTTTAATGGTAGTGATCTGAAAGACTGAACTATTTCCTAGTTCACCCTTGTCTCTGACTCACCCTCTCAGAACTTGCCTTGCAATCATGAAGCAGCTTGAAGACAGATACAGCACTGTAAGGAACACTTAAGAGAAAGGGCCTGGAGCAAAGGATTACCATCGTAAAGACATATCAGAGCACTCAGAAGGTAGGAAACATTCGAATTCCTATAAATGGGCGAATTCCTAAAGCCAGGTATGTGCCCAAGCCCAGGATAAAACACAATCCTAGAAAAGATGGAGAGTAATTGAAGCAGAGTATCAGCCAATTTACAGACTGCATAAGTTTTTGTTGTTGTTGTTTTTTTCCATTGGCTTGTTTGATTTTATTAGCTTCTGCCACTCAAGGAACTGTCTGTCATATTGCTGCCTGGACACAAACCTAAGAACAGATACATCAGAACTAAATCCAAGACTTAAAATATTAAAATGCAACAAAAGATTATAAAGCAAAGGAATAGGAAATCATGGTCACCAAAGGAAAACCATCAAAGAAGAACAAAACATTGGCCATTCCAGACAAAGATTTTCAAGACATGAACTTCAGTATGATCAAAGAGATAAAGGAAAACACAGTGAAAGAACTAAAGGATATTAGGAAAGTGATGAATGGACAATATGAGAACCTAAATGAAGAAATAAAGTTTTAAAAAGGAATCAAACATTACTACTAGAGTTGAAGACTACACTCATTGAAAAGAAAAATTCCCTAGATGTTTTAAAGAGCAAATTAGGGCTGACAGAAAAAAAAATAGTAAAGTGACCATGAAAACAAGAAAATTGAAATGATACAGGCTGAGGAGCAGTAAGAAAAAAGAATGAAAAAGAAGTGAACAGCCCAAGGGATTTGTGGATCACCATGAAGATACGAATATATGTATTATGAGAGTCCAAGATAGAGAAGATAGAGAGAAAGGGGCAGAAGGAATTGAGAAAATTGGGAGAATATGTCTAAATTTAACAGAAAATAATATATACATTCAAGAACACCAACAAACCTCAAAAAAGATAAACTTGAAGAGAACCATGCTTAAACACATAGTGGTCAGACTGTGGAATGGCAGGGATAAGGAAGAGTTTGGAAAGCAACAAGACAAAAGTAATGTGTTTTGTATAAGGAAGCCTCAATAAGATTAAGTGCTGATTTCCCACCAGAAGCCTGCAGGCAAGAAGGCAGTAGAATGAGATATTTAAAGTACTAAAATCAAAGATTTTCCAACCAAGAATTTTATATCCAGTGAAAGAGTCTTTCAAAAATGAGGGAAAGATTAAGACATTCCCAGATAAATAGAATCTGAGGGATTTACTGACCAATAGACCTGCCCTACAAGCAGTAAGGAGTCCTTGTAATGGAAAGGAAAGGATACTAGACAGTGGATCAAAGTGGCATAAAGAAATAAGGACCTCTAGTAAAGTAATTATTAATACCAGTATTATTATATATATTTGATATATGACTCCATTTTTTACTTCCTACAGGTTCAAAAATCCAAATGCATTAAATTCAAAGATAAATACATGGTTTTGGACATGCACTGTACAAATATAAGATTTGTAGCATGTACAACAAAAAGGTGGGAGATGGAGGGGTATAGGAAGAGAGTGAGGTATGCTACTAAAGTTAAGTTGATGTCTTATATTGTTATATATTTAAGATTTTAAATTTAAGTTCCATTGTAAAAACAAAGAAAATATCTGAAAATTTTATACAGAAGGAAATGAGAAAGGACTCGAATGAGAAAGGACTACAAAAAATCCATATTAATATGAAAGTAGACTTTAATGGAAGAATTGAGGGGCAAAAAGTTAAAAAAAAAAAAAACTTACAAAGACCAAACGCACAATGGCAGAAGAAAGTCCTGCACTATTAGTAGTTACTTTAAATGTAAATGGATTAATTTCTCCCATCAAAAGCAGACATTGGCAGAGCAGATAAAAATACATGACCTAGCTATATGTTGTATACAAGAGATGTACCTTAAATTCAAAGACATAAATAGGTTGAAAGTGAAAAAATGGGAAAAATATAGCATGTAAGTAGTAACCAAAAAAGAGCTGGGGTAGCTGTCTAATATCACATAAAATAGACTTTAGGCCAGAAACTGTAACAAAGGACAAAGATAGTCATTATCTGCTGATAAAGTGGTCAATTCAACATGAACATGTAACAAATACAATATATTTGCAACTAACAGCAGAGCCCCAAAATATATGAAGTAAATACTGACAAATTTAAAGGAAGAAATTGATGGTTCTGCATCAATAGCAGGAGACTTTAAAATATCACCTTCTAGATCAACTAGACTGAAGATCAATAAATAAACACAAGATCTGAGTGATAGTCTAAATCAACTAGATCTTCACCCAATAACAACAATATGTACATTCTTTTCAAGTGCACATGACTCATTCTCAAGGATAGACCATATCTAGGTCAAAATCAATCTCAAAAAATTCAGAAACATTGAAATCATACAATGTATCCTCTCTGACCACAAAGGAATGAAGCTAGGAACCAATAACAGAAGGAGAACAGGAAAATTCACAAGTATGTGGAAATTAAACAATGTACTGTAAAACAATCAATTGGTTAAAGAGGAAATTGTAATGGAATTTAGGAAATATCTTGAGGGAATGAAAATGAAAATGTAACATATTGAAATTTATGGGATACAGCAAAGGCAGTTCTGAGAGTAAAATTCATAGCTCTAAATGCTTATATCAAAAAAGTCAGAAAGATTTCAAATCAGAGACCTAACATCAATATGGGAAGAACCAGAGAAGGATGAATAAACAACCTAGAGTGAGAAGAAAAAGAAATAAAGATTAGAACAGAGGTAAATCAAATAGAGGATTTTAAAAAATAGAGAAAATTAATTAAACTAAAATTGATTCTTTGAAAAGATCAATAAATTTGACAAATACTCAGACTGATGATGAAAGAGGAGAGAGAGAATGAAAATGACTAAAATAAGAAATGAAACAGTAGACATTACACTAACCCAATGGCAATAAAAAGTATTAAAGTATACTATGAACAATGTATGCCAACAAATTTGACAACCTAGAAACACACAAACTACCTACTTTGACTTAAGAAGAAATAAAAGATATCAACAAACAACAAGTAAAGAGATTGAATCAGTAATCAAAACATCCTATAAAGATAAGTTCTGCTCTTAATGGCATCACTGGTGAATTTCACCAAACATTCCAAAAAGAATTAATGCCAATCATGCTCAAACTCTTTGACAAAATTGAAAAAAAGGCACACTTTCCAACTCATTCTGAGGCCACTATCACCCTAATACTAGAGCCATATAATGATACTACAAGAAAAGAAAACTAAAGACCAATATCAGTTAAGAAAATATATGCAAAATTTTCATAAAAACACTAGTAAACTGAATCCAACAGAACATTAAAAGAATTCTACATGATCAGTGGGATTTATCCCAGGTACGCAAGGGTGGTTCTCACAAGAACATCAATTTATGTAATACACCACATTAATAGGATGAAGTAAAAAACAAATATGTGATCATCTTGATTTGCCAAAGGCATTGGACAAAATCCAGCATAATTACTTGTTAAGTACACTTAAAACACTAGGAATAGGAGAAAACTTCCTCAATATGAAAAAGGACATATATGGAAACTTACATCTAACATCATACTCAATTATGAGAGACTGAAAGCTTTCCCTCTAAGATCAGGAATAAGGATAAGGATGCTTGTCCATTGTTTTTCAACATTGTTCTGGAAATTCTAGGAAGAGAAAATAGGCAAGGAAAAGAAATAAAAGTCATCTAAATAGGAAAGGGAGAAGTAAAATTTTCTGTATTGGCAGGGATGTTGGCACTATCCTAAACAAAGAGAATCCTAAAAGTCTACCACAAAGCCCCTAGAGCTAATAAATGGATTCAGTGAAGTGGTGGGAACAAGATCAGCATGCAAAAATCAGTAACCTCTCCGCACACTAGTAAAGAAAAATCTGAAGATATTACGAAAAAATTCATTTATGCAAAGTAGTAAATTTATCTAAGGATAAATTTAGTCAAGGATGTAAAAGACTTTTACATGGAAAACTACTAAAGAAGTTAGTTCTTTTGCTAAAAGAAGTTAAAGTAGACCTTAATAAATGAAAGGAAAGTCTGTGTTCATGGATTAGAAAACTAAATATTATTGAGAGGTCAATTCTACCCAAAGAGACTTACAAATTCAGCACAATGCCAATCAAAATTCCAATCACCTATTTTTTTCAGTAATGAAGAAGCAAATCATCAACTTTAATGGAAAATTAAGGGGGTCAATGTAGCCAAAACCATCTTGAAAGAAATGAACAAAATTGGAGGATTCACACTTCATGTTTTAAAGTTGTGACCTTTGATTAGATGGAGATGTGCCTCCACCCATTCCAGGTGGGTCTTGATTAGTTTACTGGAATCCTTTAAAATAGGAAACATTTTGGATAGAGACAGAAATGACAGAAGCCTCAGAGGTGACAGAAACTTCAGAGCAGAGCTAACACAGATATAGATGCTTCAATAAAGACATGGATGTTTGGAGATACTTGGAGCCCAGGAGACATTGCCATGAGATGCTAAGCAAGCCAGAACCTGGAAAGAGCCAAGGGAAGCCAAGAGATGAAAGTCAACCTCAGAGAAGCAAAGTGAGGAACCCCCATAGGAGCAGAGGCTGAAAGAAATGGAGCCCAGGAGCAAGAGACCAGCAGATGCCAGCTATGTAACTTCTCAGCTGACAGAGGTGTTTTAGACCCTGAGGCAAAGGTGGCCAGGAGCAAAGGACCCATTGGCCTTTCTTGAGTGAAAGTAACCTCTTGATGATACCTTAATTTGGAAACTCACTTCCTTGGAACTGTAAAGTTGTAACTTATTAAATTTTCCTTTTTAAAAGCTATTCCAGTTCTGGTGAATCGCATTCTGGCAGCGTGCCAACTAACACATAGACCAATGGAATTGAGATGATTGTTCAGATGTAACCCCCCAGGCCTTTGGCCACATGCTCTTTAGAAAAGGTACCAAGACCACTCAGAGGGGAAAGAATAGTTTCTTCTACAAATACTGCTGGAGAACTGAATAGCCGTATGCAAAAGATTGAGGGTAGACCATATCCTCACATAAAGAGTAACTAAAAAATAAATAAAATAAAATGAAAGACCTAAATATAGGAATTAAAACTAAAAACCTAGGAGAAAACATACAGAAATATCTTAAGACCCTGTGTTAAGCAGTGATGTCTTAGACTTTACACCAAAACCACAAGCAACAAAGAAAACATAGATACATGGGACTGCATCAAATGAAAAACTTTTGTGTTTTGAGGAACTTTATCAAAAAAACAAAAAGACAACCTACAGAATGGCAGAAAATATTTAAAACCATATATCTGGTAAGTTCCCCCAGAATTTATAAAGAAATTTTACAACTTAGCAACATGATCCAATTAAAAAAAAACACTACCCAGTTAAAAATTGGAAAAAAGTCTTTAATTCACATTCTCCAAAGAAAATATACTAATGGCCAATAAGAACATGAAAAAATGTTCAAAGACATTAGCCATCAGGGAAATGCATAACAAAACCACAGTAAAATACTGTATCATACCCATTAGAATGGTTACAATAAAAAAAAAATAGTGACTGTTACAATAAAAAAAAAAAAACTAACAGAAAATAGTAAATGCTGGATAGGATGTTTTGTTGGTTTGAAACTTTTATGTATCCCAGAAAAGCCACGTTCCTCTACTCCAATCTTATGGGACAGACCTATTGTTGTTTGGAACCTTTTGATTGGGTTGTTTCCATGAATATCTGACCCACCCATTCAAGGTGGGTCTTAATCCTGTTACTGGAGTCTCGATAATGAGAATAAAAGGCAAAAGACATAGAGAGAGCTCAGAGCCAACACATAGGGCAGAGAAATGACACCAAGACACAGAATTTGGAAATGCAAAGCTAAGAGATGAAACCTAGAGTTTGCCCCAGAGAAGCTAAGTGAGGATCCATAAATGCTTAGAGAATAAGCCACTGGAATCAGAAGCCGAAAACAATAAATTGGGAACAAGGACCAGTGGACATCAACCACATGCCTTCTCAGCTTACAGAGGTGTTCCAGATGCCATTGGCTTTTCTTCAAAGTCTAGGTATCTTTTTCTGGATGCCTTATTTGGACATTTTCAGGGCCTTAAAGCTGTAAATATGTAACCTGATAAATCCCCTTAATAAAAGCCAATCCATTCCTGGCACATTGCATTCCAGCAGCATTACAGACTGAAACAAATGCACATATGTAGGAGCATTTGTTCACTGTTGGTGAGACTGTAACATGGTGCAACCACTATGGAAAACAGCTTGTCAATTCCTCAGAAAGTCCAGTATAGAATTATCATGTGACCTGAACATCTTACTTCTAGGTATATATCCAAAAGAATTAAAAGCAGGTACTTGAGGAGAGGTTTGCCTACGCATATACTCAAAAGAATTTAAAGCAGGGACTTGAAGAAATATTTGCCAACGACGTTTATAGTAGCATTATTCACAATTGCCAAAATATGGAAACAACTCAAGTGTTCATCAAGAAATGAATGGTAGACATAAGAGGAATATTATTGAGTCATAAAAAGGAATGAAGTTCTGTTATATGCAACACATAGATGAACCTTGATGCCATCATGTTGAGTGAAATAAACTAGACACAATAGGACTAAGAATGTATGATCTCACTTCTGTGAAATAGGTACAGCAAGCAATGTCATAGAGTCAGAAACTAGAATACAGTTTATCAGGGGTTTGGGTGTTGGTAGATAAGGGGGAGTTAATGCTTAATTGGTTCAGAGTTTGGAGTAATGGAAGTTTGGTAATAGATAGTGGTGATTGTAGCAAAATATTTTCAATGTAATCAACTTCACTGAACTATACATGTGAATGTAGTTTAAAGGGAATGGAGTTTTAGGTTTTTTATATATGTTACTAGGATAAAAATTCATGCACACAAAATAAAGAGCTGTGCAACACAAGCAATGAACCCTAATGTTAGCTATGAACTAGGGTAATTTTAATAATACTGCTTTATCAATTTTAACAAAGGGACCACACTAATGCAAACTGTTAATGATTGGGAAAACTGTGTGTGTGAGAGGGAGATGTAAGGGAACTCTGTATTTTCTGCATGATTTTTCTGTAAACTTACAATTTCCCTAATACAATAAATTTTAATAAATAGACTATGTTATCTATGCAAAATGCAATATTATTAAAAAACCTCATATAGAGCTGGAATAATATTTGATTGCTTTCAGTTTATCCTATAATCCAAAGCCAGAGAGCTGCTTAGTCCCTCAGGGGAAATAATGCCACAGCACCTCATTTTACACAAAAAATGATTAAGTGAACTTAATTGAATAAAACATTTAATAAAAAAGAAACTTCTTTGGGAAAAACAATGTTTTGCAATTGTATAGCATAGCATTTCTCTGATATGTGTGTTTTAGCAATGACTTTATAATATTCAAAATCAACATTATGTTTGTTACATTGTTGACTGTAAGAAAAATGAAGTCAATTTCTCTCTGTACAATTTTATATGTATCTTTGTCTTCTCCTGATCAATTGCTTATCACATTCCATGGGATTAGAATAAAGAGGTGAATTTTGCTTGAAAAGTTCTTGAAAAGTTTTTTAATTATCTCACATGAACTTCCCTATGGAAACCTGTATTTACAAGTTTAACTTTTAATATTTAAGGATAATTTATTTCTTCTATCTGAAAAATGATTTAACACTAAACTGATGATACAAAGTACCATTACAGACTGTGAAATAATTAACTGTTGCTTTTTTCAGAATAATATCTTGCTTGTCCATTAAATGTTAAAATATAGTATTTTGCCCCAGGGTTATAGTGTTCATTTTCTTTGACACAGATAAATATGTCTACCATTATGTTGTACAGAAATTTCAGTTCATGCATCATTTGCCCAGCATATATTTTATTTTAATAATACAATTGAAATAACTTTGAATTTTAAAAAGTCCTAAAATCCCATCAGTTTTGAGATATAATAAGACTTTAAAAAGACTAAATTAGAGTCTTCTTACTGTCCACAAAGGGATAATATATGTGTATATGAGAAAGTATGACAAATATACTTGTCATTATTTATTGGCTTTAAACTCAAATTTTGGGTAGAATGGAAAAAAATATTTTAGTCCGATTCTTTTATTTTATTTTTTGCTATAAATTGAATAGCTCCTAAAATTTTGGAGGTGCTATTTCAGGGATGTTGACAAAAATATTTGTGAACTGTTACCTTAAAGTAAGAACTAAACCGTTTCTCCGAGGAAATGTATTCTTGTCATGATAAGAGCATTCTAAACAAAGCTGTTTTAAAATGAATATGAAATATAGAATGTTTGGTGCTCTGCTGCTTTGTATTCAAATACAAATTCAAGTGCCTGAAATTATTGAGACTCTCCAACTACAGCAGTCAGAAATATCCCCTTTAGGCTTTTATCCCCTTAGTCATGCTAAAAATTCAAATATGAGCTCTGAAAGAGAGCGCATACATAGTCAAATATATCCAATCCATTTTATATTTAATGACATTTAGCTGTAGTGAGGCCAAATGACATTCTCATGACCAAATCCATAAAAGCTGGGAAATAGTTGTAAATAACTAAAAATGAATTACTTCTGCCACTTCTGATTCTGTGTTGAATTGTAACTAAGATAATGGTTTCTGGAATAGGACTGCCTGGGTTCAAATGCCACCTACAAATTAGGTGACCTGAGCAAGGCATGCAACCTCTCTGTCTCAGCTTCCTCACCTGTAAAATAGGGATATAACCACACATCTTATATAAGATTTGTATTGTTTATATGATTTAAAAAGCATTTTGAAGAGTGCCCAGTATGAAATTAGCACGTAAAGTTGGATAAACCCATTTACATATGAACCCTGGTCCTCTGCCTCTCCTATAATGACAGAACAGCTTCACTAAAGGATTTATTTGTATTTCTGTTATTTTTACATGGTTATTCAAAGAAGCTTTATTTTCAGTAGCCAAAACCTTAAATCGATCAGAGTTCTTCCACAGATGAATGTCCAAATAGTCTATGGTGCATATTTACCACGGATTACTAATCAATAACAAAAAGGAACAAACTCTTGATATATGTAACGATAAGAAGATTTGAGATAGGAAGTGCAGCAAAGGACTTTTCACATCGGTCACATCCGAGAGTTTCTCTTTAGAAGGAATTCTTGAGGAGGGCTTGTGCTTTGATTAAGTGCATTGGGTCTCTCCAACAGGACTCTTTGGTCTTCTTTAAGAGATATTATCTGGGATGAAAGCTGACTGGAATTCTCACCACTGTTTTCCACCAGCTTATCTTTTGCCCAGATTCTCTCATGAGCAGAAGCTTTCCTTTGGGTGAATGTCACTTCCTTCAAATGTCTCTCTTGGTTTTCCTGGTGCTTTTCCATTTTGTCCTTATGACCCTGGCCAATCCACAAGAATATCACCAACACTCTTCTTTTGGTTTGTATTTTCAAACCGTAACGCCCAAATTGTCCTGATTTGCAGTTGCTCCTTTCATTAGGAGTTCATTTGTAAAATCTGCATACTGGCCATGTGCCCTCAGCCCCTCATCCTGAGCCTCAGGTCAGTAATTGTTGCAGAGGAGACAAGGTCCAGTGTTGTCATGCATGCAAAAACATGGGTGTGTGCACCTGTTCCTGTGATATTTTAAAAATTTATTGTAATATGTGACAACCAACAAAATATCAGAGACATTTCTAATGTTATAATGGAAATTGAGAACTCTCTTTCCCTCTTGGTAGGACAGTACCCAGGTTAGAACCAAGTATGCATTTTGAGTAGGTGATTTGGGCGTAGTTATACATTCAAGATCTAGTTCTAATCAAGAATGGCAAATGATGGTGGAGAAGAAATTATTTAGGTGGATGCCAGCAAAATCAAAGTTCCTAAACTGGATTTCATTATTTAAGGAAAATATGACTTTCAAATGAGCATAGTAAGAAAGAGTTCACCTATTTGTCATGAAAATACCAGTCAGTCTGTCAACCTTTATTTCAAGATGATAACTAACTCATTTGTTCCCTTTTATAGTATTTTCTACTTTCTTGTGAGTGAACTTTTTGCCATTTTGCAATGAAAGAAGTAGCAAGTTTTATGCTGAAATATCATTTTAAATATATTTTGAAGGATTCTATGTATACTGTGTTGTTGCAGTAATCCATTCAGTTGACAACTGATATGGTTAGGCACCTGTCATGATTGTTTCTTTTGACCTACCAGAGACCTATAATTATCTTGATTCATATAACACGTAGGCTTTTTTCTCACTTGCTTTTATTTGTCCACACACTCCAGCCAAAGATTACAAAAATCCCATGTGCAGTTGTAGACGTAAGGCTTATTGAAGGATACTATACAGAATGGGAAACTGTGGGGTGTCTCAGCAACATCCTGTTGGAATGTTGGAAAGGACTTATTATAGAACTTGGCAGGCTCCTATTGGTGATTTGTGGGAGAGTTTAAGGAAGTTTGGCTTTCTTTAGACTGTGTGCTATGAGAAAGCATGGGTCATTCTATTATTCAGTATCTAATATATTTTATGTAGGAAGAGGAAAGACTAAAGTCATGCTAAAACTGCAATTGGTAAATAAGCAGCAGTCACTAATATTAGCCAGGAGAGGGGGGATATGGGTCATTTTGTGTCACCGTCCTTCTTCTGCTTGATTATCCTCCCTCCCCTGCCTCCACCCTCCCCCCCACCTCACGGTTCCCGCCATCCAGCCTCCAGCTCCGCCCACTTAGCCAACTTGTAATCTGCCTACTCCCCTAGCAACTGCGTACGTCACAAAACCTCAAGCCCACCCCCTCAGTCCGTGCCAACCTGCAGCT
>PVIY010040815.1:0-22096 GCA_004026745.1 Myrmecophaga tridactyla | reverse complement strand
AGAAATGTTTCATAAGAGCAAGCCTCAAGATCTAGGACTTGGCCTATTAACTTGGGAGTCCCTAGTGTTTGAGAGAGTATCAGTGGTTCCCCAGGTGGGAAAGTTTAATAGTTCCATATTTTTTCTCCAGCTCCTCAAGGGACTTTGCCAATACTTTTTAATTATCTGCCCAACATACTTTGGGATGTAGTTGGACATTTTTAATTAGAAAAAAAAAATGCTGGAAAGTAATTGTTCTTCCAGATCACAGAGAAGTGACCAAGAATTTCTCTTCAGGTTCTAAAGAGGCTCTCCCTAAGGGAGTGTCAGTGATTCTATTTCATCTAGAATGTATTGTGTTCCTGCATTCAGGAGTTGCCCACATTGGGGTTCTGGAACTCTGGGTTGCTCTGAGAGACAGGCACAGGGCTGATGGGATATATGGATCTAGAACCAAGGGTACCAAAATGGACCCCTTTACAGATTCTGCCTGGGCGACCAGCTGTGGCTTCCAATCCACCAAAGCCACCTCTGCTCTCCCTTCTTCAGCAATTCCTATAGGAATTTGGAGATCCCTTCAAAGGCTGGACTCTCTACTGAACAAGCCAGACGGCATCCATAATGAGAAACTACCTGGAGAGAAATTTGTAAGGAATAGAAACAAGGACAAGTTGTGCTTCCTCAGACAACACTGACTGCCTGTGGCCTGTGACTCTGTCTGTCCTCCTGACTCCGGGATGGGAGCTCACATGGGGGACAAGCAGCAGAGGCAGCCTGTCCCTTTGCACGGATCCCTGGGATTCCCAAGTCGTGGGGGAGCCTAGGCAGAAAGAAGGAAGGACTAGAAGCCCACAGCCAAGGGCTTGATGGGGAAGGAGGCTGAGAAATACAACTCATTAATCCTTAGAGTAAAGTGGACACAGATCAGGACAGAGGAAACAATGATTTTTCAGAATGTCGATGGCTTACTATGGAAGCTTTTACTTTTCGTCTGCTTGCCAGGAGAGTTAAAAAAAAAAGCTCAGGAAGGCAGCAGAGGTGGCCCGGAGTGTAACTAATCCAGGTTGGACGTTCATAAGAGTCACCAGGGAAGATGAGGACTGGATTATCTGACTATGCCTGCCCTTTAGGAGAGGGAGCAATGGGACACAAGCCCCTGCTCTAGGAAGCACTCATGCACTGTTCCAGGTGCCTTTGGCAGAGGCGTGAGCACCTGAGAATCAGATTCCCTCCTGATGAGGCATGGGACACACTCTCTTTTGGATTAAAGGGTGTGAAAGAGGCTGGGGGCCTCTGACAGTCTTGCCTAGCTCCCCAGCTGCTCATGTGTTTGCAGAGCAACCAGTATCAAGCCCTCAACCAGGGTAGAAGCCGGTCTGAGTCCAGGTCTTAGTTGTCACTATACTCTTAACCCAGTGACCCTGCCACAATATCCCTTTGCCCCGCAGGAGGATCTGATACAGGCTGGCAAAGGAGAAGGAAGAGCAGGCGGTGCAGGCCTGGTACTTGGCCTAGATCTGGCAAGCTAAGTCTCCTGGGCACAGCACCCTCAGGGGATGCATCGTGGACACTGAGAACTTGATGGCTGTGGACAGCAGGGAGCTGTGCCTACTGAGGGGCAGTGAGAACCCAGCCTTCAAGGAGGGCAAAGCTTCTGGTGGCAGAGCTGCTGGCTTTACAAGGTTGAGAGTGCATTATAGTTCTCAGCACCCGAGGCTTGAGAAAGGAATGACCGGGACTCTCTCTGCTGGGGGAAATGACACTGTGCAGACACGCTGATGGACTGTGAGGGAGGGATTTGACTCCTAGTGTTCCTGAGGCTGATATGGATTGGAAGGCTCTGTTTGCTAAGGACCCACTGAAACTCATGCTTCCATAGGGTTTTCTCTGGATACCAGTTTAGGAAACTCAGGATCTATTTTCAACAGCAAGTGGGGGTTAAATCAGATTAAATTTCCTTTAATATTATAATTCACCTCTTTAAAAAAAGGTATTTACTGAATCTGATTAACCTTTGAGAACTTGCTGGTATCCTGCATTTTCACAAAATTTAAATGAGGGGTTACAATGCTCAGTCTTGTGTACACAGAAATTATTTGTTGAGTAAATTTACAAACACACATTCAAATCAATTCAACAAATATTTGCTAGATGGCAAAGAAGAGCCATCATGGGGATTAGAGTTTAGTTCACTAGCTAACTTTTTGACTGTGACACTGTAAGAAATACGTTTTATGCTGTGATTCAGAACACATATATATACACATACCCACACAATTAAAACAAAACTTTCAAGAAATAACCTTTACCTAACTAGGTGATACACATTCTGTTATTTTTCTGTTCTATTCCCTGTTAAAAAAAAAACAACCAAAAAACTGATTAAGACTTGCTGAATGGATTTCATGACTCATTGATAAGTCACAATTTGCAGTTTGGAAAACACTAGTTCATACGTGAAGTTACTGAATTTCCAATCTCATCATCATTTAGCAGAGTTGAGGGAGTAAATCCAGAGGCTGGTAGTCACAAATAGGTGCCAACACAATTCCTAGTGCCACATATAAATGTATGTGTCACAAATGACTAAGAGTCAAAAAAGTGAATGAGTTCCATTGGCCCTGAAGAAAAACAGGAAATCATTTTTGTTTCCTTTGACTATCTTTCCAGAAATTAGAACTTATCATGATAGGCAATGATGAATATCTGCCATCACTGAAAACAAATAAATACTTTCTCCTACTAAAGGTTTTTTTTTAGTTTGCATTAAGTATATATTTTCTCTTACACCCCCCTTTTATTAGCACCGTGTAATAGTGATGTACATTTGCTACAGTTCATGAGAGAATATTCTTTTATTTGTACTATTAACATTTATCATCCACAGCAATGTTCACTGTGTTATACAGTCCCATGTGTTATCCTCTAGCTTTCCTTCTAGTGACATTCATGATCCTAAATTTCCCCTTTCAACCACATTCACACAAAATTCAGCACTGTTAATTATACCCATAATAATGTGCTACTATCACCCTTATTCATTTCCAAATGTTTACAATCAACCTAATTAGAAACTGTACAAATTAAGCACCAGCTCCCCATTCTTCAGCCTCATTCTCTCTTGGTAATGTAAATCTAGATTCTAACTCTGTGCATTTGCTTATTATAATCAGTTCATATCAGTGAGAGCATAACAATACATGTCCTTTTGTATCTGGCTTATTTCACTCAACATAATGCCCTCAAGGTTCATCCCTGTTGTTCCACACATCAGGACTTCATTCTTTCTTACAACTGCACAATATTCCATCGTATGTATCATTTTGTGTATCTATTCATTAATTGATGGACATTTGCATTGCTTCTATCTTTTGGCAATTTTGAATAACGTCGCTATGGACATCTCATTGTGGTTTAATTTGCATTTCCCTAATAGCTAGTGATGTTGAGCATCTTTTCATGTGCTTTTTGCCATTTGAATTTCCTTTTTGGAAAAGTTTCTATTCAAGTCTTTTGCCCATTAAAAAAAATTTTTTTGTCTCTTTATTGTTGAGTTGTAGGATTTCTTCATATATTCTGGATGTTAAACTCTTATCAGATATGTGGTTTCCAAATATTTTCTCCCATTGAGTAGGCTGCCTTTTCACCTTTTTGACAAAATCCTTTGATGCACAAAAGTCTTCAATTTTTAGAAAGTCCAATTAATCTATTTATTGTTTCATGGCTTGTGCTTTGGGTATAACGTCTATGAACCATCGTTTACCACAAGATCTTGAAGATGCTTCCCTCCATTTTTTTCTAGGAGCTTTATGGTCCTGGCTGTTATATTTATTTATTTATTTTTATCCATTTTGAGTTAATTTTTGTGAGATTGGGGCCCTCTTCCATTCTTTTAGATATGGATATCCAGTTCTCCTGGTACCATTTGCTGAAGACACTGTTCTGTCCCAGTTAAATGGACTTGGCTGCCTTTTCAAAAATCAATTGAGGGTGGCTGCCGTGGCTCAGCAGGCAGAGCTCCAACCTGCCGTGCTGGAGGTCTGGAGTTCAATCCCTGGTGCCTCCTGCCCATATGCAAATTAAAAAAAAAAATCAATTGACCAAGAAAGTTAGGGTCTACTTCTGAACTCTAAATTTGATTCCATTGGTCAATATATTTATCTTTTGCCTTAACATGGTGTTTTGACTACTGTAGCTTTATAATATGCTTTAATGTCAGGAAAGGCAAGTTCTTCAACTTCATTCTTTTTTTGAGAAGTTTTTGTCTATTCGGGGAACTTATCCTTCCAAATAAGTTTGACAATTGGCTTTTCCATTTTGACAAACAGGCTGTTGGAATTTTTATTGTGATTGCATTGAACCTATAGGTCAATTTGGGTAGAATTGGCATCTTGATATTTAGCCTTCCAATTCATAATCAGGGAATTTCTTCCATTTATTTAGGTTTTCTTTAATTTCTTTTAGAAATGTTTTGTAGTTTTCTGTATACAGGTCCTTTAGATACTTGGTTAAATGTATTCCTAGATATTTGATTCTTTTAGTTGCTATTGTAAATGGATTTTTATTCTTGATTTCTTTCTCAGATTGTTAATTACTAATGTATAGAAATATTATTGATTTTTGCATGTTGGTTTTGTATCCCACCATTTTACTGACCTCATATAGTAGCTCTAGTAGCTTTTTTTAGTAGACTTTTCAGGACGTTCTAAATATAAGATCATGTCATTTGCAAATAGTGAAAGTTTTATTCTTTCTTTCCAGTTTGGATGTCTTTTATTACTTCTCCTTGTCTAAATGCTCTAGCTGAAGCATCTAACATGATGTTGAATAATGGTGGTGTCAGTGGGCATGCTTGTCTTGTTCCCAATCTTATAGGGAAAGCTTTCAGTCTTTCACCATTGAGTATATTAGCTATGGATTTTTCACATATGTCCTTTATTGTGTTGAGGAAGTTCCCTTCCTATTCCTGCATTTCAAAGTGTTTTTAATCAAAAAAGGATGCTGGACTTAATCAAATACCTTCTCTACATTAACCATTATGACCATGTTTTCCCCTTCGATTTGTGAATATGGTGTTGTTTTAGTTTGCTAGCCGCCAGAATGCAATATACCAGAAACAGAATGGCTTTTATTTTATTTTATTCCAGAATGGCTTTTAGAAGGGGAATTTATTAAGTTGCAAATTTAAAGTTCTTCGGCTATAGAAATGTCCAAACTAAGGCATCTAGGGAAAGACACCTTGATTCAAGAAAGGCAAATGGGTCTGGAACACCTCTGTCAACTGGAAAGGCGCATGGCTGGTATCTGCTGGTGCCTCTGGCTTCTGGACACCTCTCTCAGCTGGGAGGGCACATGGTGAAGTCTGCTAACTTTCTCTCCTCATTTCATAAGGTTATTTTCCTTCACCATCTCCAAAAATCTCTGACTATGTAGGCTCTGTTGGCTCTGAGCTTTTTCCAAAATGGTTCCCTCTTAAAGGGCTCCAGTAAGCAACCCCACCTTGAATGGGTGGAGACATATCTCCATAGAAACCATCTAATCAAAAGTTACCACCCACAATTCTGTGGGTCACAGGTCTGTAGAAACAATAAAAGAGATCCCGCCCAACAATACTGAATGAGCATTAAAGAACTTGCCTTTTCTGGGGTACAGGACAGTTTCAGACCAGCACAGGTGTATTTCATTAATTTATTTTCTAGTGTTGAACACCGTTCCATACCTGGGATTAAATCCACTTTATCATGGGGTATAATTATTTTGATGTTTATTTTGTATTTTGATTTGCAAGTATTTTGTTAAGGATTTTTTGCATCTGTACTCATTAAAGAGAATGGTCTGTAGGTTTCTTTTCTTGTAGTATGTTTATCTGGCATTGGTATTAGGGTGCTGTTGGATTCATAGTGTGAGTTAGGTAGTGTTCCCTCCTCTTCAATTTTTTAGAAGAGTTTGATCAGGATTAGTATTAATTATTGGAATGATTGGACCTGGGCTTTCTATTTGGGAAGTTTTTGATGACTGGTTCAATTTCTTTACTTGTAATTGGTCTGTTGCGGTCTTCTATCCTTCTCAAGTCAGTGTAGATTGTTTGTGTGTTTTTCTAGGAATTTGTTCAGTTCATCTATGTTGTGTAATTTGTTGGCATACAATTGTTAATAGTATTCTCTTATGAACCTTTTTATTTCTATGGGGTCAGTAGTAATGTCCCCCCTCTTCTTTCTGATTCTATTTATTTGCATCTTCTCTATTTTTTCTTTGTTAGTCTAGCTAAGGGTTTGTCAATTTTATTGATCTTCCCAAAAAACAACTTTTGGTTTTGTTGATTCTCTTTATTGTTTTTTGTTGTTGTTGTACTTGATCTCATTTATTTCTGCTCTAATCTTTTGTTATCTCTTTCCTTCTGCTTGCTTAGGGATTAGTGTGCTCTTCTTTTTCTAGTTCCTCCAGGTGTGCAGTTAGGCCATTGATTTTAGCTATTCCTTCTTTTTTATGTAAGTGTTTAGGGCAATACATTGCCATCTCATCACTACCTTCTCTACATCCAATAAGGTTCTCTTTGTTTGTGTTGTTTTGTTTTTTCACATGGGTAGGCACTGGAATTGAACCTGGGTCTCCAGCATGGCAGGTGAGAACTCTGCCTGCTGAGTCACTGTGGCCTGCCCTATCCAATAAGTTTTGATATGCTGATTTCTCATTTTCATTAGTTTTGAGTTACTGATTTCTCTTGCAATTTCTTCTTTGCATTGTTTAAGAGTATCTTGTTTAACCTCCATATATTTGTGAACTTTCCCTTTCTCTCCATGTTATTGATTTACAGCTTCAATCCATTATGATAAGAAAAAGTGCTTAGTATAATTTAATCTTTTTAATTTATTGAGACCTGTTTTGTGACCCAATGTGTAGTCCATCCTGGAGTATGATCCAGAAGCACTTGAGAAGAATATGTATCCTTCTGTTTGGGGGTACAAGTTTCTGTAAATATCTGTTAGGTCTAGTTCACTTTTCATATTCATTATTCAAGTTCTCTGTTTCCTTATTGATCCTCTGTCTGAATGTTCTATCTATTGATGAGATTGATGTATTGAAGTCTCCAACTATTATTGTAGAGATGTCTATTTCTCCCTTCAGCTTTGCTAGTGTATTTGGGGGACCCTAGTTAAGTGCACAAATATTTATTATTGTTATTTCTTAATTGCACCTGTTAGTAATACATAGCATTCTTCTTTGCCTCTTATAACAGCATTTAAAGTCTATTTTGTCTGATAATAGTATAGCTACCAGCTTTTTTGTTGTTGTTGTTGTTACTGTTTGCATGGAATATCTTTTTCCAACCTTTCACTTTCAACCTATTTGTGTCCTTGGGTCTAAACTGAGTCTCTTGTAGACAGAATATCTAATAAAAAGGGACCATACTTTTTTTTATCCACTCTGCCAATCTGTGTCTTTCAACAGGGGGGTTTAATCTATTAACATTGAATGTTATTACTGTAAAGGCAGTACTTACTTCAACCATTTTATCCTTTGGCTTTTTATGCCATATCTTATTGTCTCTCTTTTCACCTTTTTAGTTACCTTTACTGATAATATTTGTTTCTACACTTCCTCCAAACCTCTTTCTTTCTATTCTTTTCCTTTCAGCCTGCAGAACTCCCTTTTGTATTTCTTGTAGGGTAGGTCTTTCATTGATGAATTCTCTCACATTCTATTTGTGAATATTTTAGACTCTCCCTCAATTTTGAAGGACAGTTTTGCTGGATGAAGAATTCTTGACTGGCAGCTTTTCTCCCTCAGTGCCTTAGATATATCATACCATTGCCTTCTTGTCTCCTTGGTTTCTGCTGAGAAATTGGCACTTAATTTTATTGCTGTTTCCTTTTATATGACTAATTGCTTTTCTCTTGCTACTGTCAGGATTCCCTCTTTATCTTTGGCATTTGAAATTCTGATTAATATGTGTTTTAAAGTAGCTCTATTAGTATTTATTTTGTTTGGAGTATATTGCACTTCTTGGACATGTATATTTATGTCTTTTATAAGAACTGGGACTTTGGGGGCCATCATTTCCTTAAATATTCTTTCTGCCCCTTTTCCCTTTTCTTCTCCATCTGGATGTCCCATGACGCATATGATTGTATGCTTCATGCTGTCATTTATCCTCTAAGACCCTACTCAATTTTTTTTATTGTTTTCTCTATCTATTCTTCTGTCTGTGAGATTTTGAATGTCCTATTTTCCAGTTCACTGATTCTTTCTTTTGCCTGTTCACTTCTGCTGTCCTATGCCTATAGACTAATTTTAATCCCTTCTATTGTGGCTTTAATCCCCATAAGTTTTGTTATAATTCCTTTTCAAATTCTTCTTTATGCTCACCAGTGTCTTCCTAATATCCTTTGTCTCTTTAGCCAGATTTTCCTCATCTCCCTGAATAGATTTAGGAAGTTTGCTTGAATGTCTTTGATTATTTGTTTCAAATTCTGTATCTCCTTCCACTTTTTAATTTGTCCCTTTGACTAGGCCACACCTTCTTGTTTTTTAATGTAATTTTTTGCCAATATCTAGGCATCTGATTGTCTTGAAGAGCTTCATGTGAAAATCAGTTTTTCTCTCCTATCTAGGGTTTTCTTGTAGATTGGCTTTGTGTTAACACTCTTTATTGACACTTGTTTCATCAGTATTTCCCAATCAAAACAGGCCAGGGACCCATGAAAGATGTGCAGACCAGTTCCAAAGGGTTCTTGGGAGTTGATCAGGAAAGATGCCCAAAAGCCTTTTTGTCAGCTTTCTGAGGTTGTGCTTTCCTGCCCTGCCCAGCAGATGGTGGTCTTCAGCAAGCTCTTGCCTATAGCCCTAAGAAGGCAGTGTATTTTTAAATGTCCACTGACTCTGCCCCTGTCACAGGCAGGGTTAAAATAATAGTACAGTGGTCCTTTTCTGGGGTGAGCTAAAATAGCAGGACCCAGTGACCTAAATACCTAAATTCACAGACCAAAAGCCATGCTCTTCAATTGGCCATGATGCCCTTCCTGCACCCATTCTTGGGGAGGAGGGCTTCCAAATCCCTCTTCATCTGCAGCAGCCAGCGAGCCATGGACTGGGCCTGAGGCTGCTTTTGAGAGTGGGGGATGGGAGTCAGGACCACTGCTGTGTATGTTATTCGCAGGTTTTCACTGCAGTTTCTCAGTTTCTTCATCCTGCTCTTCCCTGGATGCTGCACAGTACTTCCCTGGTCTTCAGAGCCCCAGAGAAGTTGTTTCAGATAGTTTCTCCCTGTCAACTAGCTGTCCTTGGAGGAGGAGAAGCTCCTTACTCTGCCATCTTCCCTGGAAATTCCTTTCCTAATAAATCTTTTAATTAAAGGGTTTATAATATATGAAATTGGTAACCAAGGGAAAACACATCTGAACAAACCCTCTGAAAATGACTTATGTCAACTCCAAACTGAATGTCTCATTCACAGATGAAGCAAAACCAAATTTTTCTTATTTGAGCCCATACTGCTGGACCAATCCTAGAAAATGCTAGTACTGGAGAAAGTTTCTGATATTAATGAATCAAATTATTAGAATTCTGATGACTTTCCCACCAGGAACTGACCTCTCCTGCCTTTTCCCCTCACCTTTCTACTTTTTGTCATAGCACCTATGACTTCCTATTGCTTCTACACTATTGCCTTACTAGTCTGTCTCCCTCCCCAATTATAAACTACTTGGAGATAACAGATCAGTCCTTATCCGTTTTTATATTCCCAGTGCTAGGCAAAAAGTGGGTGCTTAAATGTTTGTGGAATGATCAAGTGATATTGGTTCCAATTGGTTGGAAAGGTATTAGTAGGGAAAAATACAGCTCAGTTTACTTACGCAGGAGAATTAAACTACAAAAGGAAAAAGAACGTGCTTTCTGAAAAAGATCTTGAGATTCTAATGGATCACAACTTGAATAAGGTCCAGATAAGAACATAGTGCAAGACATTTTTTCAAATGTAACTTTCTTGAGATATATTAATATACCATACAATCCATCCAAAGCACACAATCAGTGGTTCACAGTATCATCACACAGTTGTGCATTCATTACTATGATCAATTTTAAAATATATTCATTAATCCAGAAAAAGAAATTAAAAACAAGAAAGCCCAAGTATCCCATACCTGTTGTCCTCCATTTATTGATCCCTAGTATTGCATTCTATACAATTTAATGACTCACATTAAAGGTAACAACTAAGTGTAGTATTGTCAGAGATAGATAAATATATGTCAGTGGAACAGAATAAAATATCCAGAAGTAGATCCATACAAACACAGGCAACTGACTTTTTTGCTATATAGCTATACAATCATTATCAAATATCAGGCCTACTGGATTTCCTGTATTTCCTTCTAGCTATTCTAATGCACTAGAAACTAAAAAGAAACTAAAGTCAGTAGTCATAATCATTTGTTAAATCCGAATTTCTCCCTTACACCTCCTCCTGCTCATTTAATCATTCTCTCAATCTTCAAGGATAGCTGGAAAATGACCATTTTAACTTTTTTGTGCTGGAAAGAAGTGTTGACCTCATGGGGTAGCGATATGAAACTGGTTGATGTTCTTTCAGAGACCAGTAGCTCTGGGTTTCAGGGCTTATCTGGCAAGAGAACAATCTGGAAACCTTAAGTTTCTGAAAAAATAAACGTGCTAGGGAAAACCTTTATAGAGATTTAGAAAGAGCTTAGGGTATTCTTTAGGATTTTCAGTTAATACTGTTGGTTGTGGCTTGGTACACTGTGGCAATTTGCAATATCTGGCAAGCTTACATAAAGATAACCTCCAGAATAACCTCTCAACTCTATTTGAAATCTCTTAGCCACTGAAACTTGATTTTGTTCCATTTCTTTTCCCCTGTTGAACGAGACAGCATTCTTAATCTTACAATGCTTGGGCCAGGTTCATCCCTGGGAGTCATGTCCCACGATGCCAAGGAGACTTATACTCTTGGGAGTCATGCCCCACATAGTAGTGATTTATTTGCAGAGTTGGATTATAGAGAAAGGTCACATCTAAGTATCAAAAGTGGTTCTCTGGCCCGGGTTTGATTCATGGACCATGCAACTCCCCTAACCTTGCAAAAGACCCCACCTCTTTGGTTGGCTAGTTGTGGCCCCTCTCTCCAAGCCAACTCAGCAGGAGAACTCACTACCCTCCCCCCATTAAAAAAAAAGTGGTTCTCTGGGGGTGACTCTGAGGCATGGTTATAAGTAGGCTTAGCTTTACCACTTCAGAGATACTTTCATAAGGGTAAGCCTCAAGATTGAGGGCTTGGCTTATTAAATTAAGAGTCCCTAATGCTTGAGAGAAAATCAGGAATTCCTTACGTGTGGAAGACTGATAGTTGTACATTTTCCCTTAGTCCCTTACAGGGACTTTGCAAATACATTTTTAATTTTTTGCCCCCAATACTCTGGAATGTATCGGGATATCACCTTAACCTGTACAAAATAACAAGATCTCATTCCCTATTCTAGGTTCCATGTAATTAGCCTGCTTAGATAAACTGATAGCGTGCTTAGAATATTTAGATTTTGGACAAAATAAACTTCTCTTCCTTTGGTCTCAGACAGAAGCTGAAGTTTTGAAATGCAGACAATATTATCCTTTACCCTGTGTTCTGACTTACTTTATTCCTAACCAGATCCATTTCCTTCTTATCTCTAATTGAAGTCTGATCGCTTTTTTAACAGTTGCTGTATGGAATTATTCTGAGTTTCAGAGCTGCAAAACTCTCACTCTGAGCCTCAGGTGTCACACGGATACCCAACGTTCCAGGACCTACCAGGTTATACACAAGGAACACAGCATCTCAGATTTTTGAAATAACAGTTAAAATTCAGTATTGGATGTGACTTCTGTAAGAGCTTACAATATAGGAACCTTTACAATGAGCCCTATTGAATATTCTTACTTCTTAATCATCAATTGTCCAATATCTGTATACTTTCTATCCCTGATAACCTATGCTCTCAAATTCAATTCTCAGAGTTTGTTCATTATAGTTGGTTTATACCAGTGAGACTATATATTTGTCCTTTTGTTTCTGGCTTATTTCACTCAACAAAATGTCCTTAAGGATCATTCACCTAGTTGCATGCCACATAACTTCATTCCTTCCTGCCACCACTCGGTATTCCTTCATATGTAAACACCATAGCTCACCCTTCCGTATATCAGTCAATGTACCTTTAGGCTCCTCCATCCATTGCAAATCATGAATAATAGTGCAAGTCCTTTTTACAATTGTGTAAAAAGTGTATACAGTACATTTATGATTCTTGAATTGAATTTTGACTCATGGGTCTCAGATCTGTTAGGGATCTCAAGAATGATTGAATCCTGCTTTCTACATGCCAGAGAATGTCACATTTACACAACTTTAATCTTACTTATTGTAGTATAATTATTTGTATATTCTACAACTGACTAAAGACGTGGATGTCAGGCAAAGGGCAGAAAGTAGCACCTCCCTACAACCCTACAGATAACTTTTGTTGAGTAAAAAGCTTGCATGACCGACCCTGTTCTAATATCATATCCACCCACCCTTCCTTCTTTCTTGCTAGAAGATTCTTGACTTTGTCCATGTGGTAATAGGCCTTGGTCCAGTTGAGTCAATATTAGTCTAAACAAATTATGGCAATCCATCTTCCCTTTTACAGATACTTGATCTTGTTGCCCAGAGATGGGGGTTATTGGCCATTGGAAATGTCAATATGGTTAGTTTTCATAAAAAATATAGAAAGGGAAATCTGCCAAGGGACTTCTGGGAAGGGTTTTGTTTTTCTGATAAAAAGAGAAAGATGTGTCTGGTGCTGTCCTTTCCCACTCCTCCAACCTTGGATGAGGAAGGATACCTGGAGATGTAGCAACCATGTTAGACATGAAAAGGATGAGCTACAGTATTATGACAGGTGAGTAAGTTAGAAGATGAAAGGAACTGATATCCTTGATTGCATTCTGAGCACCTGAGCCAAGGCCAATAACCCCCATCTCTGGATTTTGTGTTTTGTGAAAACATACTTTTTGTTTCAGCCACTATGAATTGGATATCCTCTTATTTGCAGCCAAAAGCATTCCTAATTGATATGGCTTATGGGGATATATTCATGATCAGATCTTCTCATTCCTATCAAAACAACTCACTAGAACTAATGGAATACAATTGGATTTATTTTAATAAAGTGCCAATAAGGAGATCTTGGTTTTGCATAAATGGTTAATTCATTCCCAAAATATAAACATAGAACCAAAAGCATCAATCTAAAGATATAGACAAGCATCCTTTGAAAATTACTGAAACAAAAAACAAGGAAAAATAAACTGAGTATCTACCCCTGACTGGGCTCTTTCAAAAATATTTTCATATTTAATATTCACAAATCTCACAAAGAGTTATTTTTCCCCGTTTTACACATGAGGTAATTGAGCTTCAAAGATATTAAAATAACTTGTCCACAGTAAATCTTAGAGCCAGAAAATTAAGCCTAGAGAATTATTTTAATGAAGCACTAAATTGAAGGTGATCTGTGTTAGTAACAAACTTCAATTACATAATATGTCAAGGAAGTACATTTTTATGATTTGTATTATAATACCTCCAATTAATAAAATCTTAGATTACCTTATCAATCTCATTGTAGTAAACATATGAGATTTGTTTCTAATTATCACTTCAGTCATTTTTGTTGGTGAAAGATATCCCTAAAATGCTTGAAGTTGCTTTAAAAATATTTAATCTTTTAAGATATACAGACTCTTCCCACATCGAATTTCCTTGTGTCAAATTAATTGCTGTGATTTGTAAATTTGTAAATTGTAAGTTCAAGTTAATTCTTGTGTGAATTGCCATAAATTCCAAATTATGAGAATCAATTAAATTTCAATACATATAAAAGCTACATGTAAAAGATTATTAGAATGAAGATAAGCAAATCCAAAGTGAAGAAGTAGAAGCTAATAATCTCAGGCCATCACAGGAGAACTTTTATGGTTTTTCATTTTCTAGAACCCCTTCTTACATAAAAACCTGTGTTGATCAGTGCCATTGATCTATCATGAGCAACGACAAGGAAGCCAAACTAAGCAAATGATGTTCATGAGATTGAGAGACCCTTGGGCTGCCTGGAGTGGGGCTGGCAGGAGCTAGGGAGTAATGGGGATGTATAACAGGCCAGAGGAGATAAGGTTGGAAAGCTAAAATGGGGCAGAGCTTGGAAAAATTTGAGAATCTGCATGAGCTATCTGAACTTAACCTTGAAAAGTTCCTAAGGGTTCTAGGAGATTAGTTGGACATCGTGTGATAGTATGAAGTGGGCAGTGAATGACGTCAGGGGAATTTTTTTGATTCCTTAATTAATCTATAAACTCCCTAAGGGGGGGCACTCCATCATTCACCTTTTTTCTATCCTTGTATGAATAGATCATATTATGTCTAAGATAAGTATCTGAAACTATTGCTCATAATTGTTTACCCAGCCCCAAACTAATGCAGTGATAATATTATAGAGAAATCCATGCTCAAGATTGAAGCAATGAGACTCTGAAATTTTTGCAGATCATTACAGGAGATCACTGAGAACAAATTAGCAACAATTGGCGTGAGTTACTTGGTGGAAGTTTATTATGCCTGGAAGTCACTCTCAATCTGCCAATTTCACGATAACCCCATGTTTGGGTTCTGAATCCACTTAGGCAAAGAATAATAGAGAGACTACGTAGAAGGCTTGGGCCAGCCCTCTTCCTCTTCCTCATTAACAATCAAAATGAGTGGGGTGGCCCAGCATTCCTGAAACGGAATAACATCTGTACAGATCCCCCCTCATTGCTTTCTTCGCTTTCTCTTTTTCCTTAAGTCTGTAGGTCCTGAAATATGAGCCTCAAAGAACTGGCTAGTTACATTTTAAACAGCCCTAAACTCAAACCTTGAAAACAGATAAATTGGGAGAGAAGTTTTCATTCACATTTCCTTGAAAAAACCAAATCCCAACTACAGTCTTTTAAAATCTCATTGATTTTACAGTATTTCAGTTTTCAAACTTTTCGGGAGCTCGTTTATTGATTGGGGTGAGTTTCTTGTAATTTCCCATTGGCCAATACCTACATTTCAAGGCACACCCAGATGTACGCTGCAACTTGCACAATTGGAAGCTCGCCTGGCTGACAATGCCTACTTTGATTGCAGCAGAAAAGTCATCACAGACAAGAAAAAAACACTTGATTCCACATTTTGCATGTGGTGATTTTAATTATTACACATTTTAGAAGGAAGAGGAGTAATGCCTATAAGTGGGGGAAGGAAGGCTGCCTGTGACTAATCAAACCCTTTCATGGCATGTGTAAAGCAAATGCCATTCACAAAATCGTGCAGAGAACCCGTGGCCTCTAACCCCTCCGGGACACCACCAGCTCAAAAACTATCCTAACTGTACAATTAGAAAATCATCTGGAGTGTGTGTGTGTGTGTGTGTGTGTGTGTGTGTGCGCGCGCGCGCGCGCGCGCGCATGGGAGGGGGGTTGAAACTCCTACACTGATGAAGCAATGGGCCTTAATAATGAAAAGGGAGCACTGGCTTTAAAATTGCCACATCTAATTCCATCCCAATTCCATATTCTCATCATCAGTACAGAGCTATGGTTAGAAGATGCCCAATTTGAAGAAAGTCGTCAGTGTGATTTTTTATTAGAAGCCATTTGATAATGGTGCTATCCAGAGAAGTGCCTGGGGTACAAGTATTTTTTTATAAAATAAAGAGAGAGCCTCTATCATAAAGAAGTTCACCTCCTACCCACTCGTATACAAGTATTTCTTGTATACTAATACAAGAAATTAGTATTAAATAAAATTCCCATTTACATAAACAAGCTATTATATTTAAAAAGCTGCTGGGAAGTAAGAATGTTTTTTTTTTTTTTGTATATATAAGCTAACATTATAATTCCTATCCTGCCCCTATAGAATTAAATTCAAATGGGGTGAATGCCTCAGACCAATGTTTGCTTCTGTTAAAGAGAAAAGAAAGACTCAACACCAGGCTGGATGCTGGGCTCTGCAGTGGGAACCCTGGCTGGGGGCAGAGGACACACACTGCTGGCACCAGACTCCACTGGGGGCCAGGGAGATAGATTCCTCTGTAATAATTTTAATACAAACGGGATGATAGTATAGGCCAGCACAGGAATACGAAGTGCATGCGGAGAAAACCCTCAGGCCGTTAGATGTAGGAGGCCTTTCAGTGTGGGGTTTGAACAAGGTCTTGGAAGAAATGGTTATATGGCAGCAGGGAAAGACTTAATGGAATAGAGGGAGGACTTCATATTCCTAGGCATGAAAACCAGATACTGATTGTAGTCATTTTCAGGAAAGTGTAGGTAGCTGGTTGAGATGACAGAGTATGTCTCCATGTTAGGAGAAGGACAGCAGAGGGGAAGAGGAACTGGTGGGGGGGGTCAGAGAGCAGGTGGCTGGGTTAGGGTACCTGCAGGCCTGGACTGCTGACTTGGAGGGGATTTATCTTGTTAGTAGTGGGGAGCCAGGGAAGTGGCAAGATGGCTTGGTACCCTGAAAAGATGACTCCTCATCTAGCATGCTGGATGGATTGGGAAAAGAGGAAGGGGATCAGTTAGGATGCTTCTGCAGAAATCTTACAAAGGCCCAAACTGGAGCAGTGGTAGGAAGGGGGACAGGCTTAAATGATGAGGAAAGTGGGAAAGTTAATGTGTACATGCAAGGATGAATAATTAAGAACAGTCATACACCACCACCAAAGAATCTGGGAGCCAGGGTCTTAGACTGAGGTCCTACCTCCACCACTTACAGTCTGCATGGCCCTGTGCGAGTCATTCACCCTCTCGGAGCTTCTGTTAGGTCATACATAAAATGACAGTAAATGATCTTGCTTTGCCTGACAAGTGAAAGCCATTGCATTCAGAGCCAGAATCAGGTAGAAGCCAGGAGGCACTGAGCACTCATTCTCAGGTCCTCCTGCTCTTGGAGACTCTGAGAGGAGGTGAACAAACTTCATAATGGACCTTGGACAGAAGAGCCCATGGCCTGCCAGCTTGTGGTCCCTTTGAGGGCAGGGACCACATGGTTTTTTTTTTTGTATGCTGTGCAGTGGGGTCACATTTCATTCTTTTCCAGGTGAATACCCCATTATCACAGCACGATTTGCTGAATTTTTTTTTTTTTTTCTGAGTGCATGTGCTGGAAATTGAACCCAGGACTCCTGCATGGCAATCTGAATTCTACCCCTGAACTACCTGCGCACCCCTGACTATATGGTTTTTAATCTTTATATTTATCTTTATATCCCCTGTGTGCTAGGGCTGGGCAACGAGGCTGGCACCTAGGAGATTTTTAATAAATGTTTATTGAATGAATAAATATTTGTTTAATGATAGAGTCATGGCAACCAAGGTGAATGTGGTAAGCAAATAAATATGGTCCTGGAAATAATCGGTCTCCAGACAGAAATTCAGCAAGGCATAAAATATTATTTGTTACTTTAATGTGTTGAGAGAAGACCTTGCCCTGGGATGAGAGTTGTGAATTTAAAACCTATCTTCTGACCTGCAGAAGAATGGAATGTGTATAACTTAAAATCAAAATGTGTATAACTTGTAATGAAAATCAAGGTCTGATGTACTTGAATATGGGGACATTGGAACAAATGCACCATTCAAATTGCAAAACTCCAAAGCAGAAAAGAGATGTTTTGTAAAATTTATAACATTTGGAGTGCTCTCCTCCTACATCTGTTCCTGAAGGAATTTTTTTTAAATGCCATTTAATACAAATACTTCATCTCTTTTTAAAGACACACACGATATAAATGTCACTCTATTGTTAAGATTTTGATTTGTTATGTTAGTTAATTATATTAAATGTAATTTTTTCTTCATGAAAGAAGAATCTTTCTTTTCATCTTCTGTTGGGAACAATTGTGTGTAGCCTAAATAAACATTCATTTGGGAGACTGAATTCTTAGCATTAAAATTGTAATAATGAATCGGCTTTATTTTTATTCAAACGGTAGTTTAAACTTCAAGAACAAATAGAAAGCTAGAAACCTCTTTTCTCTAAGGGACCAAGATCAAAGTGAGAAAGATGGCTCATCTCGCACTTCCATGTCCACTTATTCTTATAAAATGAAGGAAGCTCATGATTTGCAGTTTTTGAACAGCTTCCTGGGTTTTTTAATTGATGGGCCACTCTGTGCAGGGCTGAGTTTACATTCAGCCAGAACTGAGTCAATAAAAGAAAGCAAGCTTAACGATATATACTCTTGTTTATGATTAGATATATTGCCTAAGAGATAAATGGATTTTGTACTTGCTTGTTTACAGAAACAAGAATCTAGAGGTGAAAACGCCCTGAGGAAGTGGAGTGCAGGGTGGGGTTCACCAGGCTCCTCCACTCAGCCACCCCCTCAGCCCCACCCAGCCCCACTGCTATCAAGAAGCTGCAAACCAGTCTCCACTGGGTTCTGTTAGGGGATGTGCACAAGAGCTTAAAAATGCCTCTTAATTCTTTTTTTAATGCTGAAAAGTATAAAGAAAATAAAAATTTTAAAGATTTGTAATCTTTCCATTTAGATAATCTCTGGTGCTTTTGGTCAGAAAATTCAAACAACACAGAAAAGTATACATTTGAACTACAAGCTTCTTTCTTCATCCAATTTCTCTTCTTCCAGGAAACTTCCATTCGTGATTTCTTGAGTATCTTCTCAGAAAAAGAAAATGGCTATTCCAGCATATATTCTTTTTAAAATTTACATAAATTGAATTATACTGTACTCTGTTCTATACCTTGCTTTTCTTTTACTTTAATAATGTACTTTGAACATTATTACCATCTACCGTCTTCTTTCTATAATGCACCCTAGTATTCCACTGTGTAAAGGTATCCTAATTTTTAATTTAACCTGTGTTATGCTGATGGACATTTCCAATAGGAATTTGCTCTTATAATGTTGCAATGAACAAAATATCCTTTTGCATATATCTTGACCTCCTCTTTCACATAGATTCATAAGGCAACTGGGGCCAACACATAGAGTCGTACAGGTTGTGCACTGCCCGGAGTTGTCTCATTTGTGGGGCACCAATCACATATGTAGACATCATAGATTTAAACACTAACTGCAGGAAGAAAAAAAAACTAACTGTGATAATTTTCTGGCAGCTAGACATAAAATGCCTTGAGGAAGGGGCTCCGTTTCCTAATCTGCACAAAAGCACTACATATATTCGCGGTGGCCCTGGGTGAATGACTGTCAACAGAACTACAGGGTCAAAGGGCATATGCATATGGATTTTGATAGATACTGTCAACCTTGCCTCCAAAACCGATAGTAACAAAATCCATCCATTTTTACAGATACAGTGCTTTGGTGTTTAAGGTCTAAAACTCACTTGTTGTCTTAAGTTGTGGTCACCTTTCACTTACTGGAGGTTATAAGAAAGAATGAGAACAGGAATACGTAAAAGCTATTTAAAAAATCTCCCAGTGGTTATATTTGGGTGATTTGCCTGTGGCCTCCCCTCCCTTCCTTTCTGGGACGATCTAAGGCACAATCTCCTCCTTGAAAGAATGGAGGCCAGCAAGAGAGAGAAGAAGCTGCTGTAGACTCAGGACATCTGAAGCTTAGATAATTGGGCCTCAAACACTTTAGTGTTGATAAAATTGCATTCTTTGGTTCCTGCTGGGAGGATTAAATGAACACTATTGGGAGCAGTGTAGTCATGCTGGGATGGAGTGATGGTGGGAGGCTGGAATTATGGGGTCAAAGACAGACTTGGTCACTCAGTGGGATTCTTCTGCAAACACAAAACTATAAAAGCTGAAGGGAAAGCAAATGCAATCTCGAGGCTGCGGTTAGTTTAAGGGAAAAGAACGTGTTAAGCTATGTTCACCACAAACATAAAATACAGAAAAAGAAGATGGAGGGTCAGAACAAAGGTGAGAAAAGGTAAAAGGGATGGAGAAGGGAAGGCCATAGAGAGCAAGAAGGCTGCCTTTGGAGGTGAAGGACAGAACCCATAAAACAACCTCGGGTGCCAGCAGGAGAGGAGGCTGGAGACCCAGGTCCTGCTTTATCAACTAGCTTTGAGACTTTGGGCAAATCATCCTCCTTAGTCTGCCCTGCAGTTTCCCTACTTGTCAAACAGGCGTGAGAACGACCCCCCAACCCCTACCCCCAGGGTCGTGGATAAAATGACCAATAGCAGAAGAACACATTGAGATGTTAAAAGCAGAGAGAAAATCTTATGAGGTTACGCCTGTGGGGTAGATTTGGCTCCCCATGTGCTGTTCACTCTTCAGTTCTCTATTTGCAAGCTTAATTTACTGGGCCCTTGCAGCGATAGGAAACCAACTGGAGCATCTGAAAAGTTTGTAAAACTGCACGGCAATCCCTGGAGGCAGACAGTCTCAAAGGTCTTATGATGTATTTCCCTCTTGTGATAAAACTAATCTGTTCTATGTTTCATCTTCAAGGACAAAACGCAGCCTTACTATGAGCCCCAAGACTGTTTATAAAGGATAGAAACATTCTTGGAAGGTTCCATCACCTTCCATCAGGATGAGCGCAGAGGCCGCGGCCGGCCGTGCTGGGCACCCCGGACCCTAGCCCAGGTAAGGCAGACAGAATGCTTTCTGGCTTCAACAGGTCAGAGTCAATTCGCAGTTAAGACAACTGAATGTTTGCTGTAGAGTTAGCCGGTCGGGCTGAAACGTGTTTACATAAGTGCATGTGTCTTTTTTAGAGCAGGGTCCTGGTGATGGTGGTGAGAATTCATGTCTCGGGTAGGAAAGACGTTTAAGCTTGAACTTACTTTTGCATTCTGGTACTATGAATACTGTCAAGTGTGAAGGTCAGGGAAACTGCAGGCAGAGCAGCCAGATGGTGGGCTGGACGGGAAAGCTGCCGGAAGCAGCCTTCTGTTCGCAGAGATTGTGCAGAGTGCACAGACCTGCCCGGCCTTCGGTCGAATTCTCCACCTGGTGTGAGGGACCAAGACCGCAGGATGCTCCGGCCTCTGCGAGCCAGGGGGCGATTGGAAGTAGAGGGGCAAACCTGGTGCTTCTTCCTGCAGCACCTGTTTTAATCAAATGTAAAGCAGAACGACCATAGCTTTGACATGAAAACACACACACCTACGTAATGGAGCGGGAGGCTAACTCAAACTTCGCACGAAGTTTGAGAAAGTGAGCTCGCGCTTGAGTGCAGGGCGGGTGGTCCGGAAAAGGGTCCGAGGTGACCGCGGTAGACTAGTCATGTCTCTCCCCTTTCCCCTGGTTTTGCAAGAGTTGGCGCCACTTTTTCATTCTCCCATTTTTCCTTAGAATTGCTCCAATTTGGCTTCCGCCTCCCCATCCCACCCCCCACTGTCAAGTTCGTCATTGATTTCCATTTGCCAGGTAAAATGGACACGCCTACCCGCTCCTCTCTTGAATTCTTGGCAGCGTCTGGCACAGTTGATCACTTCTTCCTTCTAGAAACACTTGTCTCCCAGCTTCAGCGACCCAGCGTCCTCCTGATTGTTCCCCTACCTCTGTCACACGCGGCTCTCTCTGCTGGTCTCTCTCCTTGACTGCATTATCCTCCTCTTCCACCCACTCTGTGGGCAGCGATGGGCCTCAATCCTTAGTCCTGGCCTCTCTTCTCTCGATTTTCTCCCCAGGTGATCTCATAATTTCCATGCCTTAAGTAACGTAAATGCACTGACAATTCCCAAATACCCTTCTCTAGCTTGGTGCTGGCATCTCCAATTGCTGACTTAGAAAAAGCAGGTTATGTAGTTTTTCCTACTGAACTCTGGTGCCAAGCCCAGACCTGAGTATCAATTATTATGGCATGAGTGAATAGCTGATATGCTATATGTGTATGGTATAGATGAACCCTTTTCATTCAAAACAAAATCCTACGCTTTTCTCCGTTAAAAATGTTTGCAATACTTTTTGTATTTATTTGAATGGTATGTGCTTGCCAGTCCCTTTATTTTAACCTAACTATATTGTTTTATTTTAGTTATGACCCAACTTTTAAATTTTTTCATATGGATCGTGCAGACAAGGTGGACTTTT
>PVIY010040814.1:0-22115 GCA_004026745.1 Myrmecophaga tridactyla | reverse complement strand
AGCATTATTTACAAGTACCAAGAGATGGAAACAGCCAAAATATCCATCAACAGATGGGTAGCTAAACACACTGTGGCATATACATACAATGGAATATTATGCAGTGGTAAGACAGAATAAAGTTATGAAGTATGTAACAACATGGATGGACCTTAAGAACATTATGCTGAGTGAGATTAGTCAAAAACAAAAGGACAAATACTGTATGGTCCCACTGAAATTAACTGGCATTAGTGAATAAACTTGGAGTATTTCGTTGGTAACAGTGACCATCAGGAGCAGAAATAGGGCAAGATATTGGGTAATTGGAGCTGAAGGGATACAGATTGTGCAACAGAACTGAATATAAAAACTCAGAAATGGACAGCACAATACTACCTAACTGTAATACAATTATGTTAAAACACTGAATGAAGCTGAATGTAATAATGACAGAGGGGGAGGTCTGGGGACATAAATGAAATCACAAAGAAAGATAGATGATAAAGATTGAGATGTATAATCTAGGAATGCCTAGAGTGTATAATGATAGTGACTAAATGTACAAATTTTACAAATATTTTTGCATGAGGAAGAACAAAGGAATTTCATTACTGCAGGGTGCTGAAAATAGATGGTAATTAATTTTTAAAATTTCAACTTATGCGTGAGACTAAAGCAAAAAATGTTTATTTGGTACAAAATTTATGTTTTGACTAGTGCATCTCCTAATATAACTTATGTAGATAATTGGTTGAACAACATAAGTACATGGAACCTTGGGTAGGACATGAGATTTTGTTGGTTTGTCCAGAGTGATGCCCTAATGAATCCCAGAGTGATTTGATCAGTGAGTGGAAAAGTATTTGCAAAGTCCCCTTCAGGTAATGGTAAGAACGGGGGAAAATTCAACCTCCCCAAGTTGAATTCTTGATATTCTCACAAGCAGTGTGGACAACAAAAGCTATAGGCTGAGGCCCCAGTCTTGGGGTTTGTTCATATGAAACTTAATCCCACAAAAGATAAGTAAGCCTACTTAAAATTAGGCCTAAGTGTCACCCCCAAGAGAACCTCTTTTGTTGCTCAGATGTGGCCTCTCTCTCCAGCCAACACAACAAGCAAACTCACAACCCTCCCCCTGTCTACATGGGGCATGACTCCCAGGGGTGTGGACCTTCCTGGCAACATGGGACAGAAATCCTAGAATGAGCTGTGACTCAGCATCAAGGGATTGAGAAAAACTCTAGAATGAGCTGAGGCCCAGCATCAAGGGATTGAGAAAAACTCTAGAATGAGCTGAGACCCAGCATCAAGGGATTGAGAGAACCTTCTTGACCAAAAGGGCGAAGAGTGAAATGAGACAAAGTATCAATGGCTAAGAAACTACAAACAGAGTGGAGAGGTTATCCTGGAGGTTATTCTTACACATTAAGTAGATATCACCTTGTTATCCAAGATGTAATGGATAGGCTGGAGGAAACTGCCTGAAAAAATAGAGCTGTGTTCCATTAGCCATGTTTCTTGCTGATGATTGTATAATGATATAGCTTGCACAATGTGACTGTGTGATCATGAAAACCTTGTGTCTGATGCTCCTTTTATCTACCTTATCAACAGACGAGTAGAACATATGGAATAAAAATAAATAATGGGGGGAACAAATGTTCAAATAAATTTAGTTTGAAATGCTAGTGATCAATGAAAGGGAAGGGTAAGGGGTATGGTAAGTATAATTTTTTTTTCCTGTTTTCATTTTATTTTTCTGTTGTCTTTTTACGTCTTTTTCTGAATTGATGCAAATGTTCTAAGAAATGATCATGATAATGAATATGCAACTACGTGATGATATTGTGAATTACTGATTATATATGCAGAACGGAATGAGCAAATGTTAAGAATGTTTGTGTTTCTTTCTTGTAATTTTTTTTAATTAATAAAAAATTTTTTTAAAAGACCCACCCAAATGGGTGGAGACACGCCTGTTTAACAACCACTCTTGATTAAATCACATCTCTGGGGAGATGATCTAATTACAGTTTCAAACATACAACACTGAATAGGGATTAGAAGAAATGGCTGCCTTTACAAAATGGGATTAGGATTGAAACATGGCTTTTCTAGGGTACATACATCATTTCAAACCAGCACAGCATCTCAGAGTTTGTAAACATAAAAATCAGTTAAGTAAATGTATGAATACTAGCCAGAGACCCAACACAAGGAGAATCATTTAGAAATTTTGATGGTGTGCACAATATCGACTCTGAAAAGTTGTTTTGAAATCTTTTGGTAATTTAATTAATTGAGAAGAATTATGAATGAAGCAATAATTCTAATCCAAAATCATGTGAAAATATTGCTTTTCTGTCATTTGAATTTAAATGATAGCTTAACTGCACCTGCTCTGGGTTGCCTTATCTATGCTTACTTAGTTGGTTTAAATTTCATGTTTTTTCATAATTTCCTTTATGTACCTCTATTATAATGCATTTTGCAATGGGTTTTATTTTATGTATTTGTCTCTTGTCTATGCCACAAATTGGCTTTTATGTTATCACTATATTATGTTCCCAGATAAAGATCTTTATACTATTCTTAAAATTAAGCCTAGTAGTAGATAATTAGCATTATCCAAATGAGTTTCTGCATTCTCAAAGCGAGTTGTTTTTAAAAATTAGGTTAAATATATAATTCATACTGTCATCAATGCTAACAGCTTAAAAAATAGTCTTTAAAACAGTCCAGAAAAAAAAGATGACATTTCAAATTAGCAGCATGCAAATTCTAAAAAATATGGTATGCTTATAAATATATATTCCATGTCACTATGGTTAATTTTTAAAGTAACATTAGCACAGTAAAATGTATTTAACAACAAAAATGACATTGAAAATCAGTCAATAGGCAAGAATTTGGAAATAAGACTCTGGGCTCATTTATAATAATAAAAGGTAACATTTATTGAGAATTTAATATATGCCAGACATTGTTCTATATGTTTTATACATGTTATCTCATTTAATACTGAGAAATAAATAAATAAGTGCTATAATCATCATCACGTTAGAGGCGAGAAACTGAGGTTAAATAACCTTTTTAATATTATGCACATAGTTATGGTGAAGCCACATTTCAAACCAGGTGCTATCACTACATAGACCCAATAATTTCTGATATCTATTATAGACCTGAGATTGTGTTTTCTATGTTTAGAATTATAAAATTTATTGTGAGAAAGATGCTCTTAGCAGTATTCTAAGTACAGCAATTCCTAAATAATTGCAGATGGTCTTACACCAGGGTAGTCAAAGAGGCAGCTTCCTAATCATTTAGTGGTTTTAAATCCCTATTTTTAGCAACTATATCATTAGCATGATGCTGGAAATAAATTTGTTGGCAGTGACAAACATTGACTTGGGTAATATCCAGAGTTGTGATTCTTCCATGTCTTCTCAATAAAACTAAAAATAGAAGTTTTATTGCTATTGCTTAAAACTAATAGCAATAGAGTCTCATCGTTGCACACATACATGAATTAAACAACGGTTACTTAACAAGAGGAGAGACATAGAAAGAAAATAGAAGAAGGATAATAAGAATCAAGGGGAAAAAGTCACTAGAGAAAGGATTAAAATTAAATTGCAATTACTGATCAGCTCATTATGTGTCACAGAGGAAGGCAGCCATGGTGGCCACCACCAGTCTCAGTTCTCGTGTACTTCTCACGGTGAGAATACCCAGCTTCACGCCATGTGAATTTACTCCTGAAAGGTAAGATATGATTTGTTTTCATACAGTATGTTTTTATAACTACTTCATCTAGAGCATAAGTGAAAAAAAAAGAATTTGTTTGAAAGTGAAGAGAATTGATCATATTTTTTGAGAAATCATATGTTGAATTCCCACATGGTATCTAAAAATAATATAGTTGTTGAAGAAAAAGATGATATTACATTTAAAAAAACCTGGAATTTGGGCAGGAAGACTACATTCAAATAGTATTTCTAAATAATTGCTCATTTCCAAATTCCTTTTGGAAAAACATCAAAATTCCCCTTCCTTACTTATTATATTCTGTAGAAATCAGTTTCTAAATATACGCTTTTTGTCCTTGAGCAAAAAGGTACTTTACCAAGTTCAACCTACGAACCACGAACTGCACGAATATTTCATTATTTTTCCATGTGAGGATCACATTATTGCAGCATCATTTGTTGAATGTTTTTGTCTCTGTTTGTTTGTTTGTTTTGATTGTTTGTTTTTTGGGAAGTGTATGGGCCAGAAATTGACCCCAAGTCTCCCTCATGGCAGGCGAGAACTCTACCACTGAACCACCCTTGCACTGACTCCTGTCTCTTTATTAGCCAGGGACAGTTGTCAGAGATCAGGGGTTTTTTTTATAACTCTAGGAAATATATGGTGATTGATAAAAACTAAAACTTGCCTGCTCAGCACAAAAGTCATGTCTTGTGTATATTAACATTTGTGAAGAGTCCTTCCTATTTAGTTGCAAATTAACAAATTATTCTGCCATAGGTTCATGGATGTTGACAGAAGACAGAAGATTCCTGAGTAAAAGACAAAGGACTTTCTCTCTCACAGGCCAGCAGGCAGTGTGAGCTCAGTTGTTACTCCTTACACATAAGCCAAAGGAGATTTAGGAAAGGTAAGTAATTTCCCTGAGGTCATACATCTAAAACTTAAAAAAAAAAAGTGTGGAGTAAGTTGCTACATGGTGCGTCTTGGGAACACAGTTTCAAGCACAACAGAAACTTTGAGCAAATGACTACTTTATTACTTATAAGGCACAAAGGGTCCAAAAGAGCAGGGAAATAGATCCCATCATAACAGGCACCCCAGGAAGGTCAACTGCTTGGGTCAGGTTTGGGGAATGGCAGCTTTGCACATCCACTCTGCATTGGAGAGTGCACATGCTTGTACTGAGATGCCTGTAATGAAGGTGGATATTTATACATTCCAGGGGAGAGGCCCTGACACTGGGATTTGTGCCCTGATAATTACCAGCAGCTGGAACTGGTTAGATTCCTGGTTTAAGATTTAAGATATGGTCAGACCATTCAATTAGACCTAACATCTCCCCTGGGCTGCAGAACAGAAACATATTGAAACATCTTCACACAGTAGGGAAGTAGGCAGTGTAGGCAAAGTCTGACAGACCACCCCTAGGCCAGCCTGTGGTTTTCCCAGCAAATAAGGTATAATGCTATTGCATCAACCAAACTACTATGGCTGTCCCCTAGTTTACCAGAGTTACAAAGCCTTTAAGAATAGATACTTGATTTTTACCCCACATTTTTTGCATGCTTTTTTTGTTTGTTTTTTCTGAATGAAACTATTCAGAGAGAAAGTTAATTGGAAAATAAAAGCTCCTTCATTGAGAACTCACATAGGGGGACGGAAAATGTCTTAGATTACAGTACCATTCCACAAGAATAGCCTCTCCACCATTTCTTATCACTATGATTATGGAAAAGGCTTAACTCTTCTCAGCCTCCTTTTCTTTATCTGTATAAAATGCATAATATTAATATTAGTTACCACAGGGTTTTAATTTACAAATTAAAGTAGCATATGTAAAGTTATGAGCATATAACACGCGTTCACTAAATTGGAGTGATCATTTCGATCATATTCACATTCTGAGTAAATTACTTATTTCAGCTTCATTTTTTCCACCTTCTCTTGTAAAGCTAATAGACATAAGGAGTCAGAAGTGCTTCAGTAAATGAGAAGACAGAATTAGGAAACATTTTTTTCCCAAATAGAAGAGAGACCTGCTCCATTAATTTTTTTACAGCATCATAAATCACATTTTAAAAATAAATAATTCAGGAGACCGTATAGTTATTAACATGTTGGTTCACATTCTAGTTCAAATACCTTATTTTATTTCAGCCAAATATTACAATATGTTGGTTGTTTTCAGCATTTTGTGTGACTTGTTAACTCATCTATATCAAATTATAATTTAACGTTCATCTTACAACGGCTTGCATAAATTGAAGGGAGTGGAACGTGCTCTAGGAACACATTTCTAAGCATGTCTTAAAAATGCTCTTACTTTATTCTCTGCATGAAAATGATTTTCTGATATGCTTGTATAAAAATATTTCCTCTGAATTTATAACTATCACATTTCATGCTTTCACTCTATTTTGCATATTTTGGTAGTGTTTTTGTTTATTTGTTTAAATCAATAGCAAGTATATTTTGATAAAACATTCCTATTATCTTTTAAATTGAGAAAGGAGACTATATTTTAATTGTGTAGAACTTCAGCTACATTCTTAAATTAATATATATTGCTATAAATTTCACATAAAATAGATTTGATATGCCATTATGATTGACTAGATAATCAAATACGTTTTCCCTGTTTGCCTACATAAGTAATAGAAATATTTTTAGACCAAGTATTGACATTACAGCCCGCAGGCCATATCTAGCCCACTATCTGCTTTTTTTAAATAAAGTTTTACTGTAACACAGCCACACTCATTCATTTATGTATTGTCAGTATATACTTTTACACAACAAGATCAGAGTAATTTAGTTGTGACAGAGATTACATGACCTTTCAAAAGCTAAAACATTTACTTTTTGGTGTTTATAAAAATAGTTTGCCAATCCCTATATAATATAAGTATATATATATATATATCATTTTTCAAAACACAAAAGGAATTTATGTCTACATCATCTTCTAAATTTGCAAACAGCATTGCTGTAGATAGAGCAAAACATGAACAATTTGTCATCTTTCTCATAATCTTATACATCATTTTCCCCTCCTCAAGGTAACTGCCGTAATTTTACCATTTATCTATCTAGACAGTTCCATTTATAATTGCATTTATTTTAAAATATTTGAAGTTGCATTGGCAAAAATGCAAAAACTGTGCAATAAATTAAACCTGAAGCCTCTCTTTAATACTGCTTGATCTGTACCTCTACCCATCCTGTACTTTCCAGTTCTTTATAGGTAATTGCCATTTTACTTTGATATGTCTTTCCAGACTATTTGAATATATTTAAATACTCTTTTCTGCCCATAGAAATATGTAATTTTTTTCACGTGTATGTTTGTATAAATTGTATCACATTTTACATACTTTTCTGCACCTGCCATTTTTCAATTAACTTCTCTTAGAGAATTATTGTTATTAGAATGTGTAGGTATTTGATATTTTCTAATCTTTTTCATGTATTTTATGTATCATAACTTTAGAAATTAACTCTATTGGAAAACATTTATGCTCTTTCTAATTTCTTGCTAAGCCTACAGAAAGCTACTTCCTGGGTAAAAGGACTAATTTATTGCTTTAAATTGCATCCACCTGAGTGACAAAGTTGGACATTGTTTCAAATTGATAACAGTATCATTACTCTAAATATTATACTCATGTACATTTATATCTTTTGCCTATTTTCACTGGATTGTCTTTTTTCTTCTCTAAAAGAAAAAAATCAAAATCCAGGCACACAGAAACATAATATTTATAATGTCCAGCAATAAATCAAAAAGCTGTTAAACATGCAATGAAGGAGAAAGAAAAGAAATGTAAGTCAGAAGAAAATAGACCTGGGAATAACAAAGATAATGAAACTATCAGATAATGACTTTAAAACTATTACTATAAGCATACTTAAGAACTGAAAAGAAACCATGAACAAAGGAGAAAAATAGAAGCTATAAAAATGAACAAATGGAACTAAATAGAGATGAAAATATAAGATCTGAAAAAAAATATGTATTAGCTTGAATTTATAGTGGGTTAGGCACTGTGGGAAGAATAGGGTGAATTAAAGACATAGCAATAAAATTAAAATTAACCATAGTGAGAAAAATGCTGAAAATGAAACAGAGCCTCAATGAACTGTAGGACAAAATTCACTGGTTTAGATATGTAATTGGGGCCCCAAAAGAAAGGTAAAAGGCAGAACACTATTTGAAAAACCAGTAGCTGACTATATTCAAATCTTGATGAAACGTACACATTTTTGAGCTACTGAGCTCAAAGAACAAGGCAGACCACCCAAAGGCCAAAGATATTGGAAATATTGAAAACCAATATAAAAAGAATCTAAATTCAGGCAGAGAGAAAAGATACACTATGTCCAGAGAGAAAACACACACGCAAAGATTGCAAACAAGATAATGAATTAGCAACTTCGAATTGCTGTAAGAAAAGAAAAACTCACCTAGATGTTTATATCTAATGATATAAACTTTCATAATGAGGATGAAATAATGATCTTTAGGTTGAAGGAAAATGATACTAGAGGGGAACTCAGATTTACTCAAAGTAATGAAGAGTCAGTAATCATAAATATGTGGGTAAATATAAAATTAATATAGTATATTTTACATTTTTATATAAAACATAATTTGCTTGTTAAATACAAGCCAACAACATATTGTGGGATTTATAGCACATAAAAGTAAAAATTATGAGGACAGTTGTATACAAGAGGGAGAGAGAAATGGCAATATATTCCTGTATACAGCCAACAGCATACTTTAGGGTAAAGATGAAATGATTTTCTCCTCAAATGGGGAATAAGGCAAGGATATCCACTCGCCCTATTTTTGTTCAACAATGTGTTGGGTGTCCTAGCCAAAGCAATGAGACAATAAAAATAAATGAATGGCATGTAGACTGCAAAGGAACACTACCTTTATTTGCAAAATAACATGTATATAAAAAATCCTAAGGTAGGGGTCTACACATTTTTCTTAAAGGAACAATTTTTAAATATTTTGGACTTTCAGGCCCTATGACATCTATTGCGACTACTCACCTCTTCCACTCTAGTGTGAAAGGAACATAGACAGTATGTAAGTAAATGAGTGTCTGTTTCCTGATATATATATACATATTTTTTTTACAAAAACAGGCAAATGTGTAACAGACTATCATTTATCAAAACTTATACTGAAGAGTCAATAAAAAATAGAAAATATTTTGAGTTTAACGATGTTAAAACGCACAAAATCAATACACCAACAGTTGCATTTGTATACATTAGCAATGACCATTGGAAAATAAGTACCATTAAATGGGCTTCCAAAACATCAAGTTTTGAGAGATAAATTTAATAAAAGATGTGTAATGCATTTACAATAAAAGCTGCAAAATAATACTAGGATTTTTAAATGCCTGATTAGAGAGAGAAGGATGCTGTCATTGTTGGTGTTTATAGATCAATGTAATGGAAAGGGGAATCCATAAATATGTTCAATTCATTTTTAATGTATTTTATTGAGATATCTTCACACACCATACATTCGATCCAAAGTATAAAATTAATGGTTCACAATATCATCACATAACTGTCTATTTATCACCATGATCATTTGTACATTTGCATTACTCCAAAGAAAGAAATAAAAAGATAAAAGGAAAACCCCATAATCCCATACCTTATACCTCTCCCTCTTATTGATCACTAATATTGCAATCTACCCAATTTTAAATCTTATGATAGAGGTTAGTTAACTAACACAATGCAATATATATATTATAGTGGAACAAAACAAAACATCTAGTAAGTAGATCCACGCAAACTGACTTTTGCTTTTTTGCAATATATTTATACAATTATTATCAAAGATCATGGCTACTGGGTTACAGTTTAACAACTTCAAATATTTCCTTCTGGCTATTCTAAAGCACTGGACTCTAAAAACAAATATCTATATGATGAGTCAGCAGTCACAGTCATCTGTTAAATCCAGTTTCTCAGTTATGCCTCCTCCCTCTCATTTAATCTTTCTCTCAATCTTCAGAGATATCTGGGCAATGATCATTTTAAATTCTTCATGCTGAAATAGCGTGTTGACCTTCAGGGGTAGAGGAATGAATTTTGGTATTGTTCTTGAGGAAACTGGTATCTCTTGGTTTCAGGACTTATCTGGCCTGTTGATTTCACTCCACTGTTATGCAAGAATGTGCTTTTTATAATTTTGATCTTTTCAAATATATTGAGACCTGCTTTGTGCCACAACATGTGGTCTGTCCTGGAGAATAATCCATGAGCACTCAAAAAAAATGTGTATACTGCTGTTGTTGGGCGCATGTTCTGTAAACGTCTGTTAAGCCTAGTTCATTTATTGTATTATTCAAGACATCTGTTTCCCACCATGTATGAAATGTCTGTATGTTAAAAATGTTTGCATTTGTATGTTGTTTTATCAATAAAAATATTTTTAAAAAAAGAGTGGAAATAATTCCCTACTGCCCCCACTATAGAGACCAAGGAGTAATTGGGAGAATGATGTAGTAGAGTTTCTATTTAGAAACCTACTATCACAAACCAATAAAAATTAAATATACCATATCCATCTCCAACCCTTCTTGATATTTTTACAGTGGTGTTGACTGAAATGAGCTTAAGAAAAGGTAAAGCGTTGCATACTGACTTAAGCATCCAACAAAAATATGCTTTTCATCACATAAACAATATTTTAATGTTTTAAATAATGCTAATTTAAAATATTTTAAATAAATATGCTTTTATTGTTAAAAAAATATTGTTTCCACGTTGATCCTCTGTCTACATGTGCTATCCATTGATGAGAGTGGTGTACTGATGCCTCCAATTATTATCATTGAAATGGCTACTTCTTTCTCCCTTCAGTGACGTCAGCTATTACCTTATGTATTTTGGGGCACTCTGCCTCAGTTCATGGATACTTATGCTTGTTCTGCCTTTCTGCTGAATTGTCCCTTTTATTGATACAGAGTCCTTCTTTGTTTCTCTTAATGACTTTACAATTGGAGTCTAATTTGTCTGTTATTAGTATAGTTATCTCACACTTTTCTGGTTGTTGTTTGCATGAAATTTCTCTTACTCTCCTTTCACTTTGAACCTGTTTTGTCCTTGGGTCTTAAGCGAGTCTCTTGTAGATGCACATAGGTGGATCCTGTTTTTCGTTTGTTTGTTTGTTTGTTTGCTCTATGATAGGGGTCACACTTCATCATCTTTCTATGTGAGTATCCCTTATTGCAGCACCGTTTGTTGAATTTTTGTTTGGTTGATTTTTCATTTGTTTTTTTGCTTGTTTGTTTGGGAATTGCATGGGCCAGGAATCGAACTGGATCCTGTTTTGTTTTTTATCCATTCTGCCAATATGTATCTTTTGATTGGGAAATTTAATCCATTAACATTCAATATTATTACTGTAAAGGCAGTAATTTATTCAACCACTTTGTCTTTTAGATTTTATCTGTCATATTTTATTTTTATTTATTTATTTATCTTTCTTTTTACGCTTTTAGTTACTCTTACTGCTCATCTTCTACACTCTTCTCCAAACCTCTTTCTCTTGTGTTTTCCTTTTTGCCTGTAGTGCTCCCTTTAGTGTTTCCCGTAGTGCAGGTCATTTTTTTCATGATCTCTTTCAGTGTCTATTTATCTGTAAATAGTTTAAATTCTCCTTCATTTTTGAAGGACAATTTCAGTAGATATAGAATTCTTGGTTGATAGTTTTTCTCTTTCAGTATTTTAAATATTTCATACAAGTACCTCTGCACCTCCTTGGCTTCCACTGAGAGATCCACACTTAATATTATTGAGCTTCCTTTGTATTTGATGGATCACTTTTCTTTGCTCCTTTCAGGAGTCTTTCTTTGTCTTTGATATCTGACAATCTGATTAGTAATTGTCTTGGATTAGGTTTATTTGGATCTATTCTGTTTGGGGTACATTGTACTTCTTTGATGTATAATTTTGTGTCTTCCCTGAGAGCTGAGAAATTTTCAGTGATTATTTCCTCTATTAATCTGTCTACCCCTGCCCTTTTTCCCTTTTCTTCTCCTTCTGGTTACCCATAGCATATATATTCATGCATTTCATGTTGTCATTTAATTCTGTGAGACCCTGCTCATATTTTTCCATTTTTTCCCTATCTGTTCTCTTGTTTATAAGATTTTAGATGTCACATCCTCTAGTTCACTAATCCTTTCTTCTGCCTCTTCAAACCTACTGTTGAATGTCTTCATTATTTTTGATCTTTCTATTGTGCTTTCATTCACCTAAGTTCTTCCTTTTGTTTTTTCAATCTGGGTCAATGTGAGGCTATGTCCCCCAATTTATTTGTGGCAGAGAACTCCTGAAGCTGACTCAGTTTTCAACTGACCCCCAGGAAGTGCTCAGTTTGGGATGGGGAAAGGGCTTTAGAAGAAGAGCTGGAAATGCAGATTCTGTCCATTTTCTCAGACCCTTATCCCTCACTGACTTCAGCCTTGCAATGCCCTCTCCTGCCCCCTTGGTCTCCAAATGGTGGAGATCTGTTTTACTGTTATAAGAGTATTTATTTTCTGTGTCCCCAATATGAGGGAACCTGGCTGTTCTTTTTGCTGCCCGGTGCTGTGTATGAGGCCACGTGTGGGGGAAGGGAGAGAACCAGCGGATCTGCTATGGAGGTTTCCTACCTGATAATTTTCTCTCTTAGTAGGGTCCTTCTCTTGTCTATATTTTCCTCCAGAGTCGTGAAATATACAGAATTGTCCTTAAAATATGGTCTTCAACAAATAAATCAAGATCAAATGAAATCATTTTACATTCCCACTAACAATGTATGAACTACCTAGTCTCTCAACATACTCGCCAAGATTAAATGTTGTCACTATTTTTTAGTTTTGCCATCATGATAGATGTATAGTGATCTCTCAATAGCTTTTATTTGCATTTCTTTGACAAATATTGATATTCAATATATTTCCATATGCTTATTTGCCATCTTTGCAAATCTTTTCAGTGAGATATCTGTTCATGTCTTTTGCCTACATTCTAATTGGATTTTTCTTTTAGTTTTGAGTATTGAGAGTTCTTTATATAGTCTAGATACTAGTTCTTTGTCTGATGTGTGGTTACAAGTATTTTTCCCTGTCTATAACTTGTTTTTCTATCATCTCTCATGTGCTTTCATAGAGCAAATGTTTTCTATTTTAATTTAATTCAATTTATAAGTATCTTCATTTATGGATCATGCTTCTGCATTTGGACTCAAATCTAACAATGCTGAGCCTCAACTTATAAATAATTAGGATATAAGTTGATCCTGAATATTTTATATTTTTTCTTAAGTTTTGATAGTTTCATATTTTACTTTTAAATAAATGATCTGGTTACAATTACTTTTGTATAAAATATGATATATAGGATGGATTTTTTTTTTTTGCATACAGCTATCCAACAGCCCAGTAAAATTTCTTTAAAAGACTATCCTTTCTCCATTTAATTGCTTTGCAATTTTGTCAAAAATCAATTGAATATGTTTGGTTGGGTCTAATTCTGGGTTGTCTGTTCTATGTATCTGTCCCAAAGATCCATGTGTCTATCCCTCCACCTATACAATGTCATGATTCTAATAACTAAGTATTTAGACTTAAAATTGGATATATTGATTCTTCTTTTTCACAAACATTACTTATTTTAATTCCTTTTTTGTTCCATGTAAGCTTAGAAAATTTTGTGTAACTCTACAAAAAAATTTTACTGGAATTTCATTAGGATTTGCATTAAACTTCTAAGTCATTTTGAAGAAAACTGTCATCTTTACTATGTGGAGTCTTCTATCCATGAACATGGTATGTATCTCCATTTATTTAGTTTTTGTTTAATTTATTAATTTCCTTTACTATTTATGAGGTTACTTATTTCATATTCCTTGCAATCATGTTATCTGCCAATAAAAACAGTTTAATATCTTCCCTTCTAACTGTATTTCTTTTTGTTACTTTCTTTACTTTTCCTATGTCAGTCCATTGGTCAGAATTTCCAGTATTATAATGAACAAGAGGAGTGAGAGCAAACAATCTTGCATTGTTCCCATCTTAGAGGGAAAGCATTCAGTGTTTCACCACTAAGTATATTAGGTATGGTTTGGTTTTGCATTTTTTTTTGTTTTGTTTTGCTTTCTGTAGATGTTCTTTATGAAGGTGAGGAAATTCTCCACTACCCTACTGTAGTGAGACATTTAAAGAAAAAAAAAAGTGGGCATTGTGTAAATTTTAAATGATTTTTCAATTTGATTATGTGATTTTTCTTCCTTAGACTGTTGAAAAGGTGAATTATATTAAGCTGATTTTCTAAAGTTGATCCAGCCTTATATATGTGGAACAAATCCCAGTTGGTCATGGTTTATATTTTTTTACACAATTAGATTTGGTTTGCTACTAATTGGTCAGGACTTATAGTGCTAACTTAATGAAAGATATTGTTCTGTTTTTTGCACTGTCATCTTTGTCTAGCTTGAGCATCAAAATAATCTTGGCCTCATAAAAGTCTATAATTGTCCTTCCGTTGTCTCTTGCACCATTTCCATGGTTTATAGTTGCACTTAGGCCAAGAAGAGAAGGGAAAAATGTGTCAACTCCATCTTGACTGGAACAGACATCTGAAATTTTCATTTTAAACTACTTCAGCTGCATCTCTTCACCACTGCTTTTCAGCAGTTTTATTAAGCTATGCCCTAGTGTGGATTTATACATTTCACCTTGCTTAGAACTCTGTGAGATTTTGAATCTCTGGAGTAATTTTTCTTCACCAAATTTGTTTCTGCCATGAATTTTTTTTCAATCCCACTTTCTATTTCTTTTCACTTGCTGAGACTCTGAAAAGATACATGTTAAAACACATGATATTTTTCTGTATGACACTGAAACTTTGTCTTGAAATTTTCCCCCTGTTCTTATGATTGGGTGATATCTAGGAATCTGACATCAAATTCACTGACAAATTCTTCTAAAGTGTCTAATCCCAGTGATTTTGCTTTAAAATTTAAAATGATTGTATTTCATTTTTAGTATCTGTTTTGATTCAATTTGATAGTTTTATTTTCCTAGTGATATTTCTCATCTGTTCATTGGCTTGGCTGTGTCTATATTTTTAACAGTTGTTTTAAAGTCTTTTTATTCTAGTACCAGCATTTGGGTCATCTCACAGGTCTATACCTATTGGCTGTTTGTTTGTTTTTTTCGTACTTGTTGGGGCTCTGATACTCTGCTTCTCATGCTTACTCTTTTTTTTTTAATTTTTGCTGAATATTGAAGATTATACATTGTAGAAGATTTGAATTATCCTGTGTTCTTTTTAAAGTTGTCAGTTCTATTATAGAAGAAAGCTAAATAACAGGTATTTCTACTTTATCCTTCATAATTGTTTTGTTGTTGCTATTGTTGTTAGGATATGTGCATTTCAGTTTTGTATTTAGTCCTAGGAACTTATAAAGTTTGGTCTTTCTGCCATTTCAACTGAATTTCTGAGTGTAATTTAAGGTCTTTCTACTCAAAATAAATCAAAACACTAATATCTCCTAGCACTGTGAGACTTTTGTATTGCCATTCAGCTTTCAGCTATTTTGAAGCTTCCCTCAATCGGGTCTTGGACTTTAGTCCTCACTGAATGACCAGAGTGAACCTCACACACAGATTTCTGCTTCAACATGTCACACAGCTCGCTTCTGTCCAATATCTTGCCCTATAAATTCCTGTTGTGAATTGTCGGTCACTGCTTCCCCACCTCAACAAGATTAAAGATTTTTGTTTGTGGTAATTATTTTCTGCATTTATGAGGCTAAGATCCTGAATTTCCCATCTGTCATGGATTGCTTGCCTATGTTGAATAATATTCAATGTCTGAAAAGTGATGCTGTTTTTACAGATGTTTAGGGAAATAGGGTAAATATGAAGCCAGTTAGCCTGTCTTTACCAAAATCATGAAATGTTAATAGACAAATCTGAGTTACTGGATTTTTAACATTTATATTTAATGATCTTTTTTTCAAATTTTCAATAAAAATCTGGAATTATTTACATTGTATGCCCCAAAACTAAATGGAAGAATGCATAGAGATATCTGCAACAATAAAATACAGGCTTATATTAAGGGAATATATGCTAAACGAAAAGAAATGAAAATGATAAAAATACAATTTTGTAATATTGATCTACAATATTCCAGACAGAAACCAGGTCTAGAATTTTCAAAATAATCGAACAAGTTTCAAAAAAGAACAGGAAAATGATGAAATAATAGAAGATAATTTCTCAAAGTTGAGAAAAGGCATTATTTACCAGGGAAAGAAGCTGCTGAATGTCAAGAAGGATAAATGAAACATAAACATGAGGGCAAGAACTTTTTATATTTCTCTCACATTTTATATCCAGAGTCTAGAAATACATATTTAATACTAATGTTTCCAAGACGTTTTTTCTAGCATTTTTAATGAGAGGAGATAAATTGCCACAAATATGTAAAATATAATTTTTTTTATAATTCCAAGCAAAATGAGAACATTCTAAAAGCTTACAGAGAAAAAAATTACAATAGTAATGGAACTAGAGTGCATATAAGAAATCATTTGCATTTCTCTATACTAGTTGTGAAAAATAGAAACTAATTTTTTTTTAATTCACTGATAAGAACATCAAAGACATAAAACACTAAGGGATAAATTGAACAAAATTCGTGTAAATATTTTTGGCTGGTAACTATAAAACTGATGAAAGTAGTTAAAGAATTTTTTTTAAGGAAGAGATATACTTTAAACGTGATTCAAAAGACTCAGTGTTATTAGCTGTGAATTCTCCTCAAAATCTTTCCATATAATTTCAACCAATATACCTGAATGAATTTTATGGAAATTGACAAGCTGATTCTAGCATTTATATGGAAAAATAAAAGACCTAGAAAAAAAAAACACAATTATGTAAATGAAAATTGCTAGAGGTCTCACACTACCTTATTTCCAACATCGGTATAAAGCTACAGTAATCAAGTGAGAGAAGTGCAGTCCTAGGATAAACCTGGAGATAAATGGCATAGAATGTGAGTTAACAAATAGATACCAACATCTACAGTCAGGTGATTTGTAACAAAATTGATTTGCTATAAATGGAGATATGGATAATCTCTTTAAAGATCATGAAAAAAATGGGCACCTATTTTTTGAACTATATACAACACTAAAAAAATATAACTTGAAATGGGTTTAGACTTAAAAGTAAATGCAAAAAGTATAAAATATTGAGAAGAAAATACTGAAGATAATCATTGCGACATTAGGTTGAGGGAAATTTCTTAAACAGGGCAAAAATGCAACTAATAAAAAAATTGATGAATTGCACTTCATAAAAATTAAAAATCTCTACTGTGAGACCCTGTTCAGAAAATAAAAAGACATGCTATAAACCAGGAAGAAATATTTGCACAATATATAAATGCCAAAGAGCATATATCCATAATACATAAGGAATTCTCGTAACTCAATAATAAGACAAACAACCCAATTTTTAAAAAATGGACACAGTCTTTGAACAGGAACTTTAACAAAGAAGACTTTTTGATGCTCAAAATAATTTTTCACTAGGAAAATGCAAGTTCAAATTATGAGCTACCACTAATATCTAGTAGAATAGCTAAAATTTTTAAAAATATATTAATAATATAATTTACTGGCAAATATCAGAGGTGTTGTGGGTCACAGAACAACCATACATTAAATGCAGGATTCCCATATATAATACCTTATTATTATTATTATTATTTTTTAATTTGCATATGGGCAGGAGGCACCAGGGATCGAACTCCAGACCTCCAGCACGGCAGGTCGGAGCTCTGCCTGCTGAGCCACGGCAGCCACCCAACACCTTATTATTGACACATTTCATTGCTGTGGAATATTTGTCACAGTTGATGAAAGTACACTTTTTTTTTTATGCTGTAGGGCAGGAACACGCCATTATTTTCCCATGTGAGTATCCCGTTATTGCAGCACCATTTGTTGAATTTCTTTGTTTTCGGTTTGTTTTGTTTTGTTTTGCTTGTTTGTTTTTTGGGGAAGTGCATAGACCAGGAATCAAGCCAGGTCTCCTGCATGGCAGGGAAGAATTCAACCACTGAACTAGACTTGCACCCCAAAAGTACACTTTTGTAACTACAGTATTAAAAAATTTTTTGGTGCATGTTTTATAAGCAGCATGGTTTAACTATTGTTCAACGTCTGTGCTGTGAAGTTCCAAGGATTTTTAAAACTGTTTTTATTCTAGTTCCATATATGCAACCTAAAATCTCCCATTTTATCCAGATTCAAATATATAATTCGGTGCTGTTAGTTATGTTCATAATGTTAACTGGAATTTTCATATATTACTTGTTGGAAGGCAAAATAGTACATCCATTTTGGAAAGCAGTCTGAACATTCTTACAACTAAATTATCACAATAAACAATTTCAATTCTCACAACAAACAATTTAAGTTTCATTTCAATGTTTATATGTGTTTATGTATGACCCAGAACTTCCACTCTTGGGTGTCTTCCCAGTAGAAATGAAATAATATGCTTATGATGAAAACTATATGCATATGTTTATAGCTGCATAATAATGGCCAATCATGCACAGTGTACCGCTTGATAGATGTCATGATACTATTTAGGACATAAAAAGAAAATATTGGAAGTGACAAGCTGATGATGTTGGTGATGCACATTTTCCTAATATTTTTAAAAGAATGATTCTTGACACTTAGAATGGCATGTGAAAAGTAATATGCATTTGAACGTTTCTTGAATTACTACCCAGGATATTTTTAAACTTTGACCTTTTGAAGGTCCTTTGCAACACCTTTCTTTTCACACTTTAGTGGCAACTGTAGGACAACATTAGTTTTTTTGTAGTTTTGTTTTTTACAATGGTATTGGTTCAACATTGATTTATGATTATGATTGGTTTTATTGCCTCCACATTATCCTTATTGAAACTAAATTGTTTTAGGAAAAAATTGTTCTAAGAAATATGCCTATGAAAATTGAATAATGTTACAATTATGCTAAAAAGAAAATCTTTGTTTTAAATGTTTATCATTGAACAATTAATAAAAATGAAGTATTCAACTGAAGAAGCTAGAATAGAACTAAAAACAAACTCTGTGAAAGAAAGAAGAATGATTTATAGCAAAAGGAAGGACTATAAATTTACTAATCTCTTCTATTTTTTTAATTTAGAGATAGCTTTAGCATCTCTGTTTTCCTAAACAATTTTCCTCCTCTTTTATTATGAAAATTAAGGAGCTCAAATCATTCATAGTGCTTTTTAATGATAAAAATGCCTGCAGTTTGTATTATGTTTCATTTTAATTTTCTAATATTTGCATTTTTCCCTTTTTAATTTCATTACTTTCCAAGAACCTGGACAATTTTATTACTTTAAGTGCTTTATCTGAATCAATTTTACCATTTTTCCTGTTTCTAACTAAATCTTGATACCTGTTTTGGTTATTTTGTTATTCTTCTAGATTTTTTTTCTTGCATCTAATTCTGTTTCATGTCACCATACAGCTGCTTGAGAATATTCACTGATGTGGAAAGATGCCTGAGCCAAATTGTTATAATATTTTATTAAAAAGGACACATAATAAGACATTTCTGTATTATAATTAACCACATACACATGCAAACCTATGTCTAACTTTTCTACGCTTATTTGTGCATAAATAAAATTAGCAAAGTTAAACAAATTTCTTCAAGTGATCCCAAAATGCTGGAATTTTTGAACTGTGAAATTAAATATCACTTTTTTTTGTTTCCCATATTATTTTTTTCAGGATGAAGATATTAGTTATTACTTTTAAAGGAAAACTGGTTGTTTAAATAATAACCTGTTGATTAGCATGTAAAATGTTACCAGGGATTGAGGTATGTTAAGAGTATAAACACTTCATTGGATTTAGCAATAAATTGCTTCACTGGCAAATTTACAAACGCAAAGATTCTAAGGAGTATTGTAGGTTGAGGCCAAACTCCATTTGAATAAGAAACAAATAGACAAGAAAAAATGAGACAGGTAGTAAAGAACACTCTTTCAAAAAGTGTGACAGTAAATCCAGGGCCTGGATTCAAGAGATGACCCTCAGCTGTTGCTATTGTTTCCTCAGAAGAAAGAGATTTGATTGTGTACTTATGCAGTTTAAGTGAGTTGTGGAAGACAAAGGTGTAGGAGGCTTTATTTCAAAGAATAAGATTTCTGTCTCTGTGGAAGAAAAGTAGTGGAATTAGCATATGAACAGAGAGATGGCCTTTGAAAGAAAAAAGAATACCTCTTCCCAGTTGACAAGTATGAAGACAATTGATGGGGAAATGCAGATGGAGGTGTAGACTTTGATATAAGAAACACCTTCAGAAACGGTATGCTATTTGGAAATATTTGTAGAACAACAAAAAAATTATTTTGGTGTATGCTTTATAAGTAGCAGCATGTTATTTTTGCGGCAATCATAGTTAATGACCCAGGCTAACCTTGGCTCACAGGAATGTTTTGTTTACATCTCAGAGAAATTCAAGGAGTTCAAATAAAAATACAGACTTCTATCTTCACTTGAAAGATTGAGAACATCCTTCTGGTGATTCTACAAAGTCTCACAATAAAAATATTTTTTGAAAATCACAGTTCTGGAGCAACTGAGGCTGCTTTAATGTGCTTTGGTCAGATTCATTTTGTGAAAAACTACTGCCTGCCTCTGCATGGGCTGTCTCATTCTCTGCCATACACCAACACCTTATACTTTTAAGATATTTATCTCCTATTCATGATAGATTTTGAAAACTCTGAATTATTAAAAAAAAACAAAAACAAACAAACAAACAAACAAAAACGGCCTTTAGTGGGGCAGGGAGGTAATAGGACTTCTCTATTCTCATCTCCAGAAATCAATATCCAATGTGTGAGTTTGGACAGAGGGACAATTACCTGCACATTTCCTTGATAATAGGCTTTGTCTCAAAGCTATGAGAGTAAGCAATGGTTGAAATATCCTATAAAATTTGTGGGTGGGAAACACAAATAAATTTGTAAGGCTGCAGTGAGCATTAGCCAATAATATTGATTTGTGGTACTGAAGTCTTCACAGTATGATATGGATTCAGGTTCCAAATTCTAGAATATCAGTGCGGGATTTATTTCTCATATAGTGGCATATTTTGTTTTTCATTATATTTTCAAAAATACTCTAATGAGAAGTTATGTCTGGGATTGGTATGTCAAGCTGATGCCATTTTCATCTAGGTATCAATGAACTTTTCTGTTACCAATTTCACCATTCTGTCTGTTAAATATTCTGGACACTGTATTTATTTCTCTTAGTGCAATATGTGACTAACGAAAAGATATTGAGAGAGAGAGAGAGAAAGAGAGAAAAGATCATGGATTCCTGAAACTCTTAATCTAAGAATATAACGCATGTATATCCCCAAATGATTGATTTAAAAAACGAACGCTATTAATGAAAATAAAGCTTTGCCATTCATGCCTTATACCTCATGATGGGAAGAGAAAAACAGACCGAGGGGAAGCAATGAGGGAAGGAGGGGGCGGAGCCCAGGAGAGTAGAGTAAGACCATGAGGACCTTTTCGAGAGAAGTGAAGAGATGATTTTGTGATGGCACATTCCTTACCTGTATAAGTCTATCCACTACCAGTGCCTGAGAACCAAGCCAGCTCTCATAGTGACTCTATTCTGAGAGCACATATACTACTGGATTGAGAAGTTGCATGAGCTGTCTTTTCTTGACTTCAGTTTCAAAGTGGACCATCCATCAGCAGGTGAATGTGCAGCAGGTGGATACCCAGCTAAATGCCCTACGATTTGGCAGCATCCCCATGCCCATCCACTTACTCCAAGTGAAAACAGGAGATACCCCTTAGATATCTATCATTACACTGAAAATAGTACCTTCAATTCCTTACAGAAAATCAGTCTTCAAAATCTTTTATATAGAAGGGAAAGACCACTAGAATCCTACCAATCAAGCCAAAGCTTGTGTCAGATTAAATGGCACTAGTTGGAGTGCTCTCCCTGAGCTGACACAAGGATAAGCCATACTCTTGTGATACAGGTTGACAAAATCAGCTCTGTGCTGGTTTGAAAGGAAGTATACCCCCTAAGAAAAGTCATGTTTTAATATAAATCCCATTTCATAAAGGTAGAATAATCTCTACTTAATGCTGTATGTTTGAACTAATGAGATCATCTCCCTGGTTGATGTGATTTAGTTAAGAAGGGTTGTTAAACTGGATTAGGGGATGATATGTCTCCACCCATTTGAGTGGGT
>PVIY010040813.1:0-22094 GCA_004026745.1 Myrmecophaga tridactyla | reverse complement strand
GGCCATGCCCTCGACCATGGGACTTACTCTTGTGAAGCTTATGTAGGTAGTGGAGAAGCTTAGACTTCCTGTAGGCATGCCTAAGAGTTACTTCTGGAGGACCTCTGTTGTTGCTCAGATGTGGCCTCAGTCTCTCTAAGCCCAACTCTGCAAGTGAAATCATTGCCCTCCCCTCTATGTGGGACATGAAACCTGGGCTGAAAGTCTCCCTGGTGATGTGGGAGAGGACTACCAGGGATGAATCCAGACCTGGCACCATGGGATCAACAATTCCATCATGACCAGAAGGGGGAAAAGAAGCATAATTAATAAAGGTTCAGTGGCAGAGAGAGTTCAAATAGAGTCGAGAGGCTACTCTGGAGGTTGCTCTTATGCAAGCTTCAGGTAGACCTTGCTACCTGTCATAACCTGCCAACCCCCAACCAGGACCATTCCAGCCAATCCTAAAGAACACCTAGGGCAATATATAAGATTCCACAAGAGTTCCAGACACTAGAGTAACTTTCCAGAAACCTACAACTTCCAGATGGGTCCCTGGTCCAGATAAGTCCTGAAACCTAGCCCAGCATCAGATAGTTCCATTTCCCTACCATATTAGTGACAGACCCTTCCAAGAGCAAAAATTTATAATTGCCATGGCCCAAACAACCCCAAAGAGAGGTATGGAAAGATCAAAGGTGATGGTGGAATTATGCATAGAAGATAGACTTAACAAATGAATATGAATGCTGAGTTATTAAATTGATATCTCTTTTAGTCTCCAGTATTTTTAAGCAGCTAGAAGTAAAAACCTAAAATTGTGAAATTGTAACCCATATCAAAGTCTGAAAAATGTTCTAAACTAAACACAACTAAAATTTGTGGTGCTGTGCTTTGAAATTTTTAGCTTTTTTGTACATGTTATTCTTCATAAAAAAAAGAAGAAAAGAAAAAGTCAATTGTGATGATAAAGTATTTTAGCCCTCTAGCTTCCGATATTCTGGAGTAGCTAGAAGGAAAGATATGAGAGGATTGTATGGTAGCCCATGACAAACTCTGGGATCTATCCTGTAACCACTTTTTGAAAAGTGCTTTGGAAACTATTGCTTTTTTTTATTTCTTTGCTTTGTATATATGTTATACTATACAATAAACAAAGTTAAAAAAATAATACAGTAAAATAGAATTAATATATGTGCTAGCTTTGGCAGTACATATACTAAAATTGGAATGATACAGAGAAGATTAGCATGGCCTCTGTGCAAGGATGACACGCAAATTCGTGAAGTGTTCCAAATTAAAAATAATAATAATAATAATATATGAGAAGAAAAACCTGTTAATCTGGAGAGTCTGATTGAATTAAAATAATAATAATAATAGTTCTCGAAGTAGGATTCCTGGAGAGGCTACATCTCCCTCCTCTAGGAACTTGACAGAGAAATAAATTCATGAGCCCCATTCCAAACCTACTGAATTTGAAACTCTGGGATTGGGGCCCAGCAGTCTATGTTTTAACAGGATCTTGATTCCTGCCCAAATTTGAGAACCAGTGATGTAGATCATCATCAACATGAAAAAATTGGAATCCAGAGAAAATTGTGTAGTGTGTACTTGATTTTTGTGTTTTGTGTCCCTTTATAGAAAATAGAGGCTCCTTTGAGAATATTGAACACTTCTCCCCATTCCCATTTCCCTCTCCTCACCTAGTTGGGGTGACTCTTTGCAGCTCCTCCTGGGAGCCTTTGCATTAGTAGACATGCTGTCCAGATGCCCCCAGCTGGGGGGAGGTCAGCTTTGCTGCCATGCTCTGTTCCTTCCCATTCCCTTCTGGCAAGTGACTGACATTTTTACTTTTTAATAAGAGCAAAACCTAGACCAGAGCCCAATGGTCTACTTACATCCTATTAAGAAGGATATATAGGTCAGGACTTTTTCAGTTATAAGGGAAAGAATCCCAACTTAACATTTGTGTCAAAAATAGATGGTAATTCATATTTTAAAACTTTAACTTATGTGTGAGACTAAAGCAAAAAAATGTTTATTTGGTACAAAACTTATATTTTGACTAGTGCATTTGCTAATATAACATATATGGACAGTTTAATTGAACATCAAAAAAATTTTTTTTTCTCGTGCTCCAAAGGATTGTTTTCTTTCATGCATCTGAAAAACCCCAGGAACTGGGTCTGGTTTCACGTGCAGTTAGGTCGAGGGGCTTAAATGATGTAGCAAGTGCATTCTCTCATTCTGTTCTCTGGCTTCCTCTTTTTTGGTTTCTGACAAGCTCCCTCCACATGGGAGAAAGTGAGTCCCAGCGTCTCCAGGCTGATATACCCCTTCCAGCTTACAACCTCAAAGGGAGAAAGACCGTCCCTCAGCCAGTATCTAATTGAATCCCCTTTCCAGATATCTCTGATGGGCCCTGTTTGGATCACATGACCTTCCCTGGACCCGCTCTTCCCAGGAGGTACACCCCCATTTAGAGGAGGCGGGCCTTCTGCTTGCCAATTCTACAGACTCATGCCCATAGGGGTGCACTAGAACAAGTGAAGCAGTTATGAATGTCCATAAGTAAATGGGGAGGAGTAGATGGTAAACACTGACTTACATCCTTTGCTAATTCTTTGTGGTGTAAGTCCCACCATGACTGATTTCAAGCTATAAACATGATATCACCGAACATGGAGTTTTGCCCATTACATTATATGGTAATTCCTCCATACAATAGCTATAAATAACCTTAAGAGCAATCATTATTATAGTACAATAATTAAAGAGTGATGAGTTCTGAGTCATTATTACCTTTATTTTTCCATAATCCATTTAATTATAAGTCCACATTTTAAAAATAATGGCACCGTTTTACAACCAGCTTGCAAAATTCCTGAAAATTTAACAATCTTCTCTTTTAAGCTAGTACAAGCTAGATCCAGCATACCACAAGTCAGAACTCAAGGGGGCAGTATTGGGGGCAGGAAAAGAGTGATGTGTCCACCCTACCCCCCATTTTCCTTCCCCCAATTTTGAGGGGCACTCTACCATACTCTATTCAGGAGTGCTACATCAGGGTGCTTGTCCAGGTCGATGGGTATTAATAGCTTTGTACTCTGGGTCCTTGTAGGTACCCTGGTCTGGAGCCACCTGCTTTTTTGGTTTTGCTTTTTTTTTTTCATTCAACAAAAATGTATTAAGCATCTACTCTTTTAATAGGCACTGCATTCGTTAGTGGCTGATGATGTGGCAGTAAGATGGTCAAACTCCCTGCCCTCTTGGAACTTGCATTCTGGTGAGAGATACAGACAAAAACAAGTAAAGAGAAACATATTTCTGGTAGCGACAACTGCTAGGAAAAAAGCTGAAACATATGGAAATAGAAAATGACATGGAGGGGCTGTCTTAGGTAGGATGATCAGGAAGACCTCTTTGAGGAGGTGATATGAGATGACACTTGTATTCAGAGAAGAGAGCAACTGTGCCTGGTTTGGGTTCTAGGCAGAAGGACAAGCATGTGCAAAGGACCTGAGGTTGAAATAAGCTTGCTGCACTAGAGGAACAGCAAGAACAGAGCCATTTACTTTTGACAGGTCACTGTCAGTGGAGCTCACTTGTGAGACTAAAGCATTATTAGCCTTGGGGCATAAAGGTACAGTTTACTACAAAGTTCTCAGTAAAGAAAGATAGCATTGCTCTGCCTCAATCTTAAGTGTAATTCACAAAATGTGAATTTAAGAGGAAACAATCGCTTGCTAGTGCCCATCTCATCAGAATGAAAAGTTGCTTGTTGACAAGTGTTTTCACTTATAGAACTTCACAAGGGAAGAAAGGAGGATTGAAATGTGTATACTAACCCATTCTTCATTGTTTGTGGCACCTCATTTTTCTTGAATTCCTTGTGCAGGGGTAATCCTTTGTATCCCACCCTCTGATGTGGCCTCCAGCTTAGAGGGGCCTGAGGCTGGAGGCAGGGAGACCAGTGAGGAAGCTTCTGCATCAGTTCAGGTGAGAGATGATGGATGCCTGGATTGAATCCTAGTGGTGAGGATGGAGAGCAGTCTCTGGAATTGAGCTAGAGCAATGACCTAATGATCTAACTCTCGGTAGAAGAGCACATGACAGTGACCTGCAGGTTCAGAAAATGTAAATCACGAGGGTATGTTCACTCACACCCTACATTCTAATAAATTTAACACATTTCTTGGAAAAAGATTCTTAAAGCCAAGAACTGAGGAAACTCTGTTTCATGACTAAAGCCAGATCCACCTTTCCCCCTCTCCCTCATTATCTCACATAAAAAACTCGGCTTGTACAGTGTGTGTTACAGAAACTGGAGTTGTGAAAATATGAAACGATGTTTTATTGGGGATATTTTCAGCAGACAAAGTTAAGGGGAACTTGTGGCTTAAAGAATTAATGCATACACAGTATGCGGAATCTCTCAGTAAATACAGGATTGTTTGGAGATGATTTATTAACTACAAGACACCTAGTAAGGTCAATGCTTAGACATTAAACCCATTTTGGAGGCTGTAATCAAAGAAAGTCCCCTGGGCAACTTACTTATAAAAGAGTGTTAACACAACAAAGCCATGTTGCTTTCCTCTTCAATTGGCCAAAACTGTCAATCTATTTCTTTGGTGGAGATTGAGTCACCTTCTCATCTAAGAACAAAGTGGCCGAACAGGCTCCAACACAGGGAACCCAGTGTTTCTGCCAGAGGCACCATGGCTCCAGCTAAATAATGTTCACATGATGTCTACTAAAGAGATGCTGAAGGACAAAAGGAGAATCTTTTAGTGCCTTTGAAAAACTGTTGAAAGTCTTTCTAATGTCAATCAAAACCTCTACAATGTACATCACGGTACACCACTAGCAAATACCCTAGAACTAACTTCGCAAAGTGAAATCTTTCTTGGGAATATGGACATGTACCAGCAACACCTAACAGGTCAATGATCAAATATTTTTAGTGGGGTAACTTTTCTTATTTACTTATATACTTCCGACAAATTAATGAATTCGTGTCAATTTTCTACTTTCAGAAACATTTTTTTTGGGTGGAGGGGCTCTGGTAAATCCTGCTTCTGTGGCGACCTGGCTAGATATTACTGCTATTTTATATTTAAGCCACAACTGCACTGGCTGTCCTTGGCTGGGTGCCAGGAAAAGTGTTGGCTCTTTACCGGCATTTCCTCTGGGAAATACATGAGCGATTTCCCAGGTGAGGTAACCAAGTCTCAGAGAATTTAGGTACCCATTAAAGTCAAGAAGTGGTACCTTTGCGCCTTGAACCCAGCTATCTCACCCTAGAATTTGGGCTGTTACTAGTACCTTATTTTGTTAGGCCTGTTAAACAATAATGATACTTGACACACTTTACAGTTTGTAAAGTGCTTTGGCAAACATGACCTAATTTGAACCAAACTGTGGAGTGCTTCATTTTCTGTGACACTGGGTCTCAATTCTCTGGACCTCACTCCTGATCACAACCATATCAGAGCCTCTGGGTCCCTCACTGGGAGCCCACATTTTCTAAGAAAAACCCACATTTTCTAAGAAGCCATTAAGGGAACTACATGCATTATGGCACTTAAAAAATCATTTAAGGGCTCAGTTTAAAATTAGAACAGAAATTCTGTGTTTGAGTTAACTTATGCACAAACAAGATTTCTGCAAATTTAAAACATTAAGAATACCGTCTTTGAGTACAAATTGTGCTGTTATGGCATCTGTAAAACACAGGGAAAACAACATCAGATCTCAAGGTCACCGCCAGTGATTGCCACTTATCTTGCAGTGTGGCTTTGCACAAATTACTAAACAGCTCTGGATTTTGACTTATCCATAGAATGAAGATAATATTATCTACCTCCCAGATTATTAGAAAGGCTAAATGAAAACTTGCATGTTTATCATTCAACATAGTTCCAGCACTTGGTATGTGCTCCACAAATGGGGGCTGTTGTTACATAAAATGTTGGCTGAATTCATAAAAATAATGACACTTCTGTAGGGATTATTATGCACCAGACACTATTGTCAGCACTTTATTATTTTAACTAATTGAATCCTCATAGTAATCCTCTTACTGCTCTTCAAAAAAAATGACAGTTTTATTGATATATAATTCATATACTACACAATCCACCCATTTAAAGTATACGATTCAATGTTTTTTAGTATATTTGCAGTTTTGCAACCGTCATCACAATCAATTTTTGAACATTTTCCTGGCCTCAGAAAGAAATCCCATGACCATCAGCAGTCACTGCCCATTTTGCCCAATTCCCCAGCCATAGGCAACCACTAAACTACCTCTTCTTTCTATGGAATTACCTATTCTGACATTTCATATAAATGAAATCACACAACATGTATGCCACTTTGAATGGCTTCTTCCACGTAGATGAATGTTTTCTAGATTCATTTATGTTGTAGCATGCATCAGTACTTCACCTCTTTTTATTGCTAAATGATATTCCATTGTGTAGCAGTAGCACATTTTATTTATCCATTCATCGGTTGATAAACATTTGGGTTGTTTATAGTTTATGACTATTATGAATTATGCTGCTATGAACAATTGTGTACAAGTTTTTGTGTGGACATATGTTTTCATTTCTCTTGGGTACATTCCTAAAATTGCTGGGTCATATGGTAACTCTGTGTTTAATCTTCTGAGAACTGCCAAACTGTTTTCTAAAGTGGCTGCATCAGCCCTGTATGAGGGTTCCAATTTATCCCCAGCCTCACCAACATTTTTTATTATCTGTCATTTTTATTGCTATGATAGAGGAGTTAGTTTAGCTTCTTGGATGAGTAAATTATGAATTTCCCTCGAATCTGGGAAGTTCTCAGCCGTTATAACTCCTAATATTTTTTCTGCTACTTTCTGGCTCCCCTCTCCTTCTGTACTCCCCTTATGCATATGTTGGTACACTTAACAGTACCCTATGTTTCCTCGGGGCTCTGTTCATATTTCTTCATTGTTTTTCTCTCTGCTGTTCGGATTGCATACTTTCCATCATGCTGAGTTTCTTTGTTCTGCCCTGAGGCATCCTCAGGGTAGTCTGTGCACTTTTCTTTCTGGCAGGTAGTGGAAATGGATGTTCCGGTCCCCTCGGCTGGGTGAAAATCATCTCATGGAAATCTCCGAAGTGTCTCTTTGATTATTGTCTTATTTTTGAAGTCAGAGTTTTGGGCTGAATGGAAGGTGGTTTGGTTCAGCTTTTCCAAGCAGGTCCTAATTGACATTTCCTCCTGAGATGCCTCCCGCCCAGGCCCACCTCCAAGGCCTGCCCTGGGCTTATCTCTTGTCATCAGGAACGTCTCATCCTGTGTTCCATTCCCTCCTGCAGGCTGACATCCTCCTGAGGAGAGGGCCTGCCAATCCAATCAGCTGAGCTGTAGTATTGTGTGAGTGTGTCATACACTGTAGGCCCTTTAACATTCTCCTCCTGGCGACTCCAAACCTTAACCCCAGGACGTGAGGCCAGTGATAAGAATTTCTCAAGTATACTGAAAAACCCTTTTGAGTGGGCAGAACCCTGTGGCATGTCTTGCCTCTAAAATCATATTTCTGCCTACTCTACAGAGCCTCTGCGATACCCAATAGCCAACTCAGTAATGCATGTCCGAGGCAGAACTCATGATCTTCAACCCAAACCTGTTCTCCCAAACATCTTTCCTTCCTCATCTTAACATCTCTCTCTTCTTCACTACCTGCATCCAATATAACATCAAGTTTCCTATAAAACATATTTCAGATCTTTCTCCTTCCCTCTGGCTCTACTGCCATCATTATCACAGGTCACAACCGTTTTGCCTCTAGACCACTGCAATAGCTCCCTAATTAATTTCCCCACTTTTGTTCTTGCCGCTACTTCATTTTCTATCCAGCAGCTAATCATTTTAAGAAATATGTATCTGATCCTATTTTTTCTCTGTTTCTAAGTCTTTTATCACTTCCCATAGCTCTTAGAATGAAATATCAACTTCTTTTCATGTGCTGCACAGCCTTGCAGCCTCAGCCATTACCCACCTCGTAGCCTGGCCCTGCCGAGCTCTCTCCCTGCTCTCCTGTGCTTGTTTCCCTCTGGCCATACTGGCCTTATTTCAGTTTCTTTGTGAAGGCCTTGACATATGCTCTTCCCTCTGCCTGTGAAGTAAGCAAAAAGGCCCCCCAAAGATGTCCACACCCTTTTCCCAGAACCAATTAAAATGGGATGGAAAACGTAATTGCAAATGTAATTAATGTTACAGACCTTAAGCTAGGGAGAGAAGCCTGGATTATTCAGGTGGGCCCTATCTAACCATATGAGTCTTTAAAAGCAGAGAACTCTCTCCATCTGGAGGCAGAAGAGATGCAGCAGATAAGAACGTCAAAGAGATTGGAAATGTGAGAAAAGCTGAATGCACCGGTTGCAGGTTTGAGGATGGGCAAGGTGATGAGGGAAGTAGGTGCCATAAGGAGCTGAGGGAGCCTCCTGGAAAGAAAACAGGAACCTCACCCCTACAGCCACAAGGAACTAAATTCTGCCTGAATGAGCTTTGGAAATGGTTCTCCCCAGAGGCCTCAGGTAAGAGCCGTCCTGCTGACACCTTGATTTTGGCCTTGTAAGACTGGAACAGAGAAACCAGAAGGGTGTACCCAGATTCTGACTTACAGAGCTGTGAGATGATGAATGGGTGTTCCCTTGAGCCATTAAGTTTGAGGTAATTTGAATGTCAGCAATAGAAAATGAATAAGGTATAGAATGTTCTTCTTCTACTACTTTCCTGGGTGGCCCCTTCTGATCAGCAGGCTTAACCATTCCCCAGTTACCCATGGAAGGTAGGCCTACCTGTTATTTTCTTTCATGCCATTTTATTCTTTCTCTTCTAAGTATTAACCCCAACTTGTTCTTCTGTATATATTTGAGAGGCAGTGGGTACAAGGGGGTCTGGGGCATCACAGTGTCACATGTGCAGGCTCTGGAGCTGCAGGGTTCACACCTAGCTCATCCTACTAGCTACCTGTGTGTCCTGGGCTGAGCTGTTAATGTTTCTATGTCTCAGTTTTCTCATCTGTAAAATGGGCATCATAAAAGAACTCAGAGGGTTGTTGGGAGGATTAAATGAATAAATATCTATAAAGCACTTAGAACACCACTTTGCACAAAGTGGGTACAATTATTGGAACATGCTATTAGCCATGTGTGTATTTAATATCCTAGATCTGAGATCAGTAAACTACCACCTGTGGGCCAAATCCAGCCTACCACCTGTTTCTGTAAATAAAGTTTTATTGAAACACACCCTTGCCCTTTCATTTACATATTGTCTATATCACTTGCTGGCCACTATGGCAGAGTTGAGCAGTTGTGACCATATGGCCCACAAAGCCAAATTATTTGCTCTCTGGCCTTTTGCAGGAAAACGTTTGTTCTTGCTCTCAATTGTAAGACTCAAAGGGCAGGGACCACCTCTGGTTGTTCATCTCTGCAGCCTCAATTTTCTGCAAACTGCCTGGCATATGGTAGGTGCATACACAGCAAGTGGAGACAACAAAAGTGGAATTGTCTGTTAAGCCAGTATGGCCAGTCCAGGTTTAAAGAATGCGGGATCCCTGTCCTTGCCTCCCCTGATTAGCATTAAGCCCTTCCTCCAGCACTGAGCAAAGTCTGTTGCTTTGGAACCAGCGGCTCCACTTAATCATTATTCTAATCCATCTCTTCACCAGCCTCATTAATGCTCTCCTGCTAGAGGGTCTTAGGCTTTAACACCAAGTGCCATTTTCACTTTCTAAATTAAAGCTGCTTTGTAGCGCTAGTTAAGTTCATCTCCTAGATCTGTACTTGAGTCTGGGATGTCTCAGAGGTCATGTCCACCTGGCCATGCCATGGATGCATAGGAGCCAGAGGGCACCCTGTGCTTTAAGGGAACGCTCATCTGAGCTTCAAATTGCTGCCCAAGAAGACCAAAGAGGGTGCCAGCCTTTGACCTAGGTAGCTGGAAACTCTTAAATGTCTGAAATTTTCATCAACTCTATCTGTTTATTAGACAGCCACGTCTTTCCTGCAGCTGTGTTTTATAGGGCTGGCACGCCACCATCCATCAGGAAATGTTCACATTTCTATTCTCATAACTCTTTAATTATTCCATAGGGGTTTTGGGAGAATTTTAAATTGTCAAATATATTATACTTGCAGGATAATCAGGTTACCTTTTCAGGGGTGAAAAGACAGAACTGCCTGCTAATTGAGCTGTTCAGCATCAGGACCAGCTGTATCTCCAACAACCCAGCTGCTGGAGGGCTGGTGGCCGGCCAGGCCTCCATCTCATGTGTTCCTGTCCTCAGGCCTGAAATGCTACTGTTAATAATTCCTGGCATTATGGAATTATTGTCTGCTTCAGGGCCATTCTTTTTTTATCCACCCCCTGCAAAATTTTTTTTAAGCGTTGAAGTGTTTCAAAATTCCATGCTTCCTTCTTGAGTGATTTGGGTAGGTCAGAGCAGAGCTGTGAGTTGGTGGTGTGTTAGCGTAGGCTGTGGTTGGAGATGGGGCAGGGGAGAAGGGGAGGAAACTATTTTACAGCTTTGCCTAGCTCGGGTCAGTCTGGTTGTGGAATCATATGGGTCTGTGTTAATTCTAGGAGGTAAGGATTCAAACTATGTTTGTCAACCCACTCAGGAAGTCCAGGCATCTGCTTTAGCCTTGTGATTTCTTTTCTAGTCCCTCATTCCCCTCTCACACAGGTTTGTCCATTCCTAAGAGCTGTCCAGGTGAGCTGAAGGTGAGCAGTGGAATTTCCACCTGTTATTCCCTAGGTCAGGAGGCAAGGGGCCTCATCATCCTCTAGGGCAGGACCGCTAGCCCTTCTCCGTTGGTTTCTCTGCTTCCAAGCTTTGGAGAAGGTAGTGGATTTCCTTGAATCAAAGTTGATGGGTGGGTGAGGTGACAACATTACAACTTCAGCTTGAAAACCTTTATAACCTGACCTCAGAGCATATAAAAGCTCTGCAGTTACAGTGCCAGTACCACCTAGCTACTCAGAGTACTTCTCTAGAATAGAAAAATCCAACCAAATATTTAGTGCATCAGTTTTTTGTCTTTAAAATGGGCATTAAAGGAGTACTTACTCCTTTAATGGAATTGTGACAATTAAAGAAGTTGATGCAAGTTGGAACAGACTGTGGGACATACTGAAGGCTTAACAATGTTAACATTTGTTACTATTTCTGCTGTTACTACCACTAATGTTTAAAAATTTATCATGCTTTTTTTTTTGCTTACCTTATGAACATTTCCCCATGTCTTTAAGTTTTGGTAGATGTTGTAACACCTGTTTTAGTTAACCATCTTATTATTTTCAGTCCAATTATTCATCATTGTAATAAAATTATTTTATATAAATCATTATCCTAATTTAAAAGGTACTTTTTTTGGCTTTTCTAGCCATTTTTTATTTACGATTTGTATTCAATGAAAATCAATTCCATAACATGAGAAGTTATGATGAATCAAAGCATAAATACACATACACAATATACAATCTAAAACAAGATGTATAGCATTCAAATTTGAAGCAAAAGGGAGTGTTTCTTCGCACACACAATAGCTTGAGATCTGTTGGATCTGGCTGTTGCCCTGTGAGTTTCTAAAGAAAAAAAATGGAAAGAAAATGACTGGCTATCAAGACTACTGCAGCCATATTAGATACAGGAACATCTAAGTATTGACATGTGACCATGAGAATAAAAACTCCATGGGGTATTTATTTTTTAAAAGGTTTCTGTGCATTGAGGCCATTTAAAAAGATTTACTTTCCAGAACAAGCCAACTTTAGGCCTAGGACGAAGTTCTAACTATCTAAAAATGTTAACTGATACAGAAAGTGTTCCAAATGTGGCTATTCTGATTTAAAGTTAAAACAGGTATTTACAGAAAGAGTATAAAAGTTTTTGTGAATTTAATGCAGGATAGGTTTCAGTCTTCACCTCCCAAATACTGGATTTATATTATTTTTGGCTCCTTTACATCCATCTTTTAAATTTCAAGACCTGTCGATTTTACTTTCAAAACAGATCATTTATTAAATTGTAAAAAGTATTTAACATATGCAGAAACATTTTGAAATTGGTTGTGATCAGTGCATTTCCACATTTTGGAATCAGTTTAGCTAAATGAATCTGGTGCTGGTGTTGGATGGGAATGTGATAGGAAATGCCTACCATTTGATTTTATAAGTGAATAAGCAAGATTCATTTGTTATGTTTGCATTGGGGGGTAGATTCCAATACATCATTGCCTGGCATATGTCAATTACTACTTTAAAAGGTCAATACAATGTCAAATCTAAAGCCTCAGAAATAAGAGTTGAGTTCCCAAGAGAACAGTGATAGCTTAACAATATAAAACTTTTATCTAGTTTATCAGCATTAAATTAGTATTGGTGAAACAATACATGGAGAATATACAGTAACACCTGGAGGTTCCTTTTAATGTATATATAAATAGATCATGGAGGTTTTATATTACCTAATTATTTCATGGCCCTATATATTTACTGTACCAAATGAAAACTGAATTTCCATTCCACACCCCATTGTTTCTCTTTGGATAGGAGAAAACCTATTTGTTTTTCAAGGTAGAGTTTTAAGTGTTCATATTTCTTAAGTCACATTTAAGGAAATAATCTCTTCATTTTGGATGTTGTCTCTTTTCACCTTCTACATGAAACTCCAGCAGATTTAATATTAGCATTCATCATCCAGTCAGATCCCTCACATGTTCTTCAAACCAGTCAAATTTGGGATTTTCTTCATTTTCTGCATCTATGAAGTATGGAACCAGTAGATTCAATGTTCTTCCATACTGGACTTTAGGTTCCATTTGGATTGGGTTCAGATGATGGGGACATATAGATATTTTTTATCTGAGTCTCTTTAAATCATAGAGATATAAAAGAGAGAGTCAACCATGAGGAGGCTGGCTGTAGACTGTAGGACACTGCTACTTGCCGGGGTAGTGGCATTAGCTGGACTTGGGGCAGCTGAGGTATTCTGGGAGAAGTTTCTTGAAAGTGTTATGGCAGTTGTTTGATTTGGATAAATCTGTGTTGTAAGAGCAGCGCCAGAAGCAGCAGCCCCAGTCCAAGCCTGGCCACCACTGCTTTGCCCACGTCTGTTCCATTGGTGTACACTGGGAGTCTGGCTGGATGCTGGGGGCGTGGAGAACTACTGGCCAGGGGCAGGCACAGGCAAGGTGGGGAAAAGGTATTTTAATATGATTTTAAAATTAGAATTACTCTAAAAATACAATAACTAATAAAAAACTTTATAAGCCCAATTGATATGGAAATTGTCCCTCATTGCTTTTAAAACTATTTTTCTTGGAAATTCTTGGGCAAGTTCTACACGAACCTTAGTATTAGCATGATATAATTAATTTAAAAAATCTTGGGATTTTGATTGACACTGAATTTAATTTATAAATAAATTATTTATTTATATTTTTGCATGGGCAGGCACCGGGAATCGAATCTGGGTCTCCAGCATGGCAGGCAAGAACTCTGCCACTGAGCCACCATTGCACCACCCTAAATAAATTTTTGAAGAACTAAAATCTTAACAATATTAAATCTTCTCACTTGGGATCATTATAATTCAACTCTATTTTTCTTCTCCAGTGACAAATGTCTTCATTTCTTTCTTATACATTTCCTGATGAATTTATTCCTAGGTATCTGACAGTTTGGGTTGCTCTTGGAAATAGAATCCTTTCTCATGATATTTCCTAATGACCTTTCTAGTGGAGTTGTTGGCCTAGCAAATGGTCACCTCATGAAATGTCTTTAGTTTCTCATAATTCCAGCTAGTTCTTATATGACTTGATTCCGTTACACTTTCTAAGTGAATGGCCATATTGTCTTGAAATAAGGATGTCTTTTATCTCTTTTCCTAGTATTTGTTCCTCTTTTTCTTCTACTTCTTTTTTCTCCTCCTCCAGGGCCCCCAGTATATAACGAGTAGCAAGGCTGACAGTGGACTTAGCAAATAACCAAAAACTATGTGGCTTAAACAACACAAATGTATTCTCTTACAGTTCTGGAGGCCAGAAGTCAAAATCAAGGGGTTGTGAAAGCTGCTCTCACAACCTTCTGGTGGTGTCCAGCATTCCTTGGCTCATAGCTGCACAGCTCCCATTTCTGCCCCCTCTATGTGTCACTTGCCATTGAATTCAGGGGCCACTTGGATAATTTAGAATGACTTCATCTTGAGATTTATAACTTAATTATACCTGTGAAGAATTTTTATCCACATAAGGAAACACCCCCAAGTTCTGAGCATTAGGACGTGAGCATATCTTATCAGCACAGCCCTCTGGCTTCTGAGCACATGTTGGGATTGCATTTCTTGGACCCCTGACCAATGAATCTCACTTTGGGGCCAACTATTTTATCCCCACTATAAGATATTCCGGGCTATTTTTTTCTCCTTTGACTTAGTGATCAACAACATTCGAGGCCAACCTGAGGTGTTGAACAACTAAGATGATAAAGCCACCTGCCAACCAGAAATGGACATGTTGCATAAGTGAGAAATAAACCATAATTGTTCAAACGAGGGATTGGCAAACTTTTTTTGTAAAGGATGAGATAGTAAATATTTTAGACTTTGCGGGCCAAGAGGCAAAGTCAAAGCTATTATGTAGGTACCTATATAATGAGAGAAAACAAATTTCCGCAAGTATTTTACTGATGAAATTAAGAACAAATTGAGTATATATTTTTCTAATATCGGTCTACTAATGAGAAGAATGAAATTATTTTGGGGGGAATAACCTTCTGCTTAATTGGAGTTCAAAGTTAGTTTTTCTTATCATCAAATGGATTGCAAATGTTTATTTGCTAATGCGGATCTGTAATGAGATTTCATCTTTTAAATGTCTTTTCTCACAGATGGCTATTGCCAAATACTAATATCAGTTCATGAGTGAGTAATTTTAATTGAGCGAATTCAGTTTTAGCATTCTGTTAGATCCTTCTCTTGATATTTGCTTTCTAGCACATCATAACATTACAGACTAATCACTTACAATTGAGGTTAGGTGGAAACCCCTCAATTGCACAGCTAAATGGATTTTGAAATATGGAAATTTCCTTTGCAATCACACAGAGGCCTGAAAAACGCTGCTGGAAATATAGTTGGAGCTTGGAAAATATATCAACTGAAAATTTGTGTGGGAATAGAGATCTCATTTCTTGTTTTAACTTTTGGCAGCAAGGAAATGTATAAAGCAGCTTGACATTACTTATGATTCAATTAACATTAGTTGTCATCAAAGTGATTTACTGCAATATAGTTTTCTCATAAGTGGTTTAGCCTTGGAATTTTGAGTTCATTAAGAAACATTACGAAGTCTATGGCAAAAGCTAATTTCCAAAGTCATTCAGTGTTCAAAAATAGTGGTTGAGGACAGTTTTTCCAGCCATTTAAAAAGGTGAAAACTAATTATTCAGCTTTTGGGCCAAATTAAAACAGATGGTGGGCCAGATTTTTTTTTGTTTGCGACTCCTGGTATAAATCACCGAATGTTGGGATTGTTTATTACTGTAGCGTATGTATGTCTCCTGTGTGTTTGTATGTGTGCACATGCTTTCCTGTTTGAATTTTGCATCAGAGCTAACTTCAAAGTTTTTTTTTTAAGAAATCTATTTCTATACTCTGGAAGTTTGTATAACATAGATACTGTTTATGAAGGTTTAGTAGAATTGACCTATTAATAAACATCTAAGGCTGGACTGTTTTTTAGAGTATATCATTATTGACTCTTTCAATTTCTTTCATAGGTTTTGGACTAACCAAATTTTCCACCTATTCTTAACTCAAATTTTGTTATTTTTTTCTAGAACTGTGTGGAGTGTTACAGTCGCCACTAGCCATATGAAGTTATTTCAATTTAAATAAGATTTAATAAAATTAGAAACTCAGTTGCCCAATTTTAATTGCTCAATGACACATGTGGCCGGTGACTGCCACATTTGTATTTGCATTCTGTGCAAATACAGAACATTTCTATCCTTGAAGAAATTTCTTTTGGACAGTATCAAGAAATTATCATTTCAATTCAATTCTAAATATCTAGTATATAGCTATTGAGGATTGAATTGTGTCCCCCCAAAAGGACTTGTTCAGGTCCCAACCCCTGGTCCTGTAGGTGTGACCCCATTTGTAAATAGGGTCTCTGAAGATGATAGAAGTTGGGGTGTGCCCAAACCAAATAGGGGTGGGCCTTAATCCTATATGGCTGAAGTCCTTATGAGCAAAGGAAATTGGACACAGAAGATACCAGTTTGGGAAGAAACAAGCCTTCTGGGCTCTGAAACCATGAACCAATAAAGTCCTGTTGTTAAGCCAACACAGTATAAGTCATTTGTTTCAGCAGCTAGGAAATTAAACTAACAACTATACACAGTATTTAAAAAAATAATTTGAACCTCTTTATGAATTTTAATGTATTTATTTGCATTTTCTGTCTCTCTTTTTGCCTAATTAGCAGCTAGAAATGTCAAAAGGTCTCTTTTATTGGTCTTCCCAAAGACTAACCTTTTGGCTTTATTATTCACAATATTTTATTAATTATATTTTTATCTTTATTATCAATTCCTTCATTTTACTTTTTGAGATTTATTTTGCTTATCTTATTTTTCTATCTTCTTGAGATGAGTGCTTAGTTCACTTACTCTCAATCTTTCCTAGTTTCTAATCAATACATTTAAGCTAGAAAATTCCTTTAATGTTCTTGTCTACACCCTCTAGATTTTGACATATACTCTTTTCATTTCTATTTATTTCTAAATAGTTCATAATTTCAATTATGATTGCCTCTTCAGCCAAGAGTTATTTAAAAGTTTTAAGAATTCTAAGAAAATAGATTTATTTTTGTTATTCTTTTGTCATTAATTTCTAATTGTATTACTTTGTAGTCAGACAACATAGATCTGTAAATTTCAGTTTGGAAAAATTACTGAGTTTTATTTGAACAGTCTATGTATTGGTTACTATTTTTGTACAACAAATAACCCCCAATCTTACTAGCATAATATACAAACATTTATGATTCCACATAATTTCTAAGGGTCAGGAGTCTGGAAGCAGCAGGGTCAGATGGTTCTGGCTCAGGATTTCACATGAAGTTTCAACAGCGATTAGCAGGGCTCCAGGAAACTGAAACTTGCGTGCTGGAGGATCTGCTACCAGGATGGCTCAGCCCACTCCATGGCTGTCGGTAAGAGGCTCGAACTTCCAGCTGGCTTCCCCCAGAAGGGGTGAGACAAGAGGCAGCCTGGCATGACTTGGTCTCAGAGTCGCACACCATCACTTCCACCTTATTCTCTTCATTAGAGGGGAATTACTAAGTCCAGCCCATACTCAATGGGAGGGGATTGCATGAGAGTGTGGTTACTGGTATGTGGGGATCCCTGGGCCATCTTGGAGGGCGCCTACCACCGTCAGGTTTTGGTACTGTTTCATGTGGTTTGGAAAAACTGTTTTATCTCTGTTTGTTGGGGTATGTTCGATGTATATCTGCGAGATCTAACTTGTTTATTACGTGAAGTCCTCAAAGTCAGTTTTTAATTTTGCTTGCTTAATCAGTGATTTTGCCTAGGATAAAATCTCTCTTGATGATTGTTTCATGTAGAAGTGAAAAGAATAGGTATTCTACAGTTGTCGGTGGCATGTTGTATAAATGCCAGTTGTGTGCTAGTGCTGCTCAAGTCTTCTATAGCCATTCTGATTTTCTGCCCACGTATTCGATCAATTACTGAGAGAGGAATGGCAAAATCCCCAACCATGATTGTAGATTTGTCTATTTTTCCCTTTCATTTCTTTTGCGGCATGTATTTTGAAGCTCTGTTATTAGGTGTGTCACATTTAAAATTGTTATGTCTTCTTGATGAATTGACCACTTTATCATTATGAAGTGATTCTCATTTTCTCTGTAATACTCCTTGATTTATAGTCTATTTTAGCTGATACTGATATAGCCATGCCAGGTTTCTTATACTTAGCGTTTGCGTGGTGTGTCTTTTTTCCATCTTGCTACTTTCTACCTGTTGTTATATTTATATTCCATCGCTAGCAGTTTAACGTTGGGTCTTGTGGTTTTATCCAGTCTGATAATCTCTGTCTTGTAACTGAGATAAGATCCATTGATTTTAGAGATGTATTAATCCCAGCATGAGTTTTGATTTGTTAGTTTCACCTTTTATTTGAACGGATTTTGCTTGACATATTCCAAAGCTAAGTAGTTATGTGTGTTATGAGTTAGAAACTTCATTTGTGTCCAGATTACCTAGAGACCTAAAAGGTAGGGTCTTGTGTAGGATCAAAGTTTATTTTTCTTTTACATAAAGGAAGACTGAAGCCAACTGGCCCAAGAGTGATAAAATAGTTCCACGAAGGCACCAGGGACGTAGGCCCATTCTACTTTCTACTCTGTCAGCTTCAGGATGCGATCCTCATCCTCGTGAACACAAGATGGTTGTCAGAGCTCCACCCATTGCATCCAATTCTTAGGCAAGAAGAAAGGAAAGAGTAAGGGACAGAGTGATGCATACTAATTTCACCTAGTGTTGTCCACTTAAATGTCATTGTCTAGAGCATGACCACCTCTGGTCACATAGAGATCAGGAAATGGATTTAAGTAGCTGGGAACATAGGCTTCCTTGAGTAAAATTGGGGTTTTATAACTAAGGTAGCAGAGAGAATAGATATTGAGTAGACAACTGGCAATATTTTCCCCAGTGACATGAAGATTCTTGATAATTATATTTTGGATGTATAATATCTTTAGCCATGCAAAATATCATTCTTTGACTTTTGCTTTGAATTATATTTTGTATAATATTAATATTTCCATGCCTGGTTTTTGTTAGTTTCTGCCAGATGTGTGTGGGGGGTGGAGGGAGTCATTTAAAAATTTGTTTCTTATAAACAGTCTATTCTTGCATTTTGTTCTGTTTTTCAAAACTGGACAGTCTGTCTTTTCACATAGGACTTTAACCCACTGATGTGATTTCTGATCTGTTTGCGTTTCTTATTCTCTTCCTGCTTCTTTCCCATAGTCTCCTTGTCTTATTTTATGAATGCAATAGCTTCTCCAATCTTTCTGGAGATGTACATTAGAATTTCTTTTAAAGCACCATCCTGTCCTTGAATTACCTGTTTGCTGTTCTGCTTCTCTTGGTCCTTTGCTCTCAACCTGTTGGTTTTCCATAAACTGCTGGAGGTCCCCGTTGGAGTCGGTTCCTGACTGATGGAGCTTTCTCTTTACAGTTGTCTTGTTCCCTTTCCCCACTGGGCCTCTCTCTGAGTGGGAGGGATTGATTGTGGATTCTGTGTACTTTGGTGTGGTCAGCTCATTGATGTTGTAGTGCTGTACTTTGGGGTACCAGGCTATGAAGGAGTAGCAGGCAAGGGGCCCCATGTGGCCAAACTCTGGAGTGAAGGGTATTGGTGTCTCCTTCCCTTGGAAGAGTTGCCTTTGCTCTTTGCACTTGCAGTGCCTTTTGCATTGATCCTGTGTTAATTCCAGTTTTTCTCTGAGACCCTGCTTCCGTACCCAGGAGCCCTCCTAAGCCAGGAAATTCCCATTCTCCAGTGCATTCTCAGTTTCCAGCCTGAAACCCAACATTGCCACTGTTGGTTTCAGCCTGTGCCCTGTGCAGCTGGCCTCCCCTGCATCTACTTCTGCCCAGGAGGTCCACCTGGTCTCTCTTTGGGATACGCTCCCTTTCTCAGGCCTCTTGGTCAGTTTGGTCCCACCTGCTTTCTCCTCTGTTTAACAAATTCATCACTTTCTGGTTCTCCAGTGGATAACTTCCTTGTTTCAATGCTTTTAGCATCATATTCTTTTAAAAATATCATTTCTATACTTTAAAGGAATTCGGGAAGGAAAATTTTGTTTGGATATTTTATTTCTCCAGCTTGAGCCCTCCTAATTGACCATTTTACAGATTTTTGGGTGGTCTTTCACATTTTTTTCCTTACTTTGGTGAATTTATATTTAAGATCTTATACAAGAGAGCTATTAAATTTTGTGTAATTTGCATCTAGTCATATCCAAAATTTTTATATTATTTCCATAGTTTTCCAGGTATCTTCTTGGGATTTTCTAAAGAGACAATCACAACTCCTAAAAATAATTTTTATTTTTCCTTTTCAAGAGTTATACCGTTATATATGTGGTAACGTTTTAATCATTTTGAAAATGGCAGAGCATCAGTTAAAAGTATACGAGATCAAGGAGTCATCTCACTTGAAAGTAATAATGAGGTAACTATTCTTTGACTTTAAATTTGAGCAAAATCACATGGACCCAGAATGTGAACTCTTCCCAAACTCAGAATATACTGGCTAAAACTTCCCTTCTCCCTCCACCAATAAGAGTGACCGCTGGTCTGTTTTGTCTTCTTTATTAACATAACCCCTCCCCCATCCCCATGAGCCTCCCCCACCCACCTCGACCGTATTGACCACACAGCATTGCCCCATCCTGCCTACATACTGTCCCCCACCCCACATCACCCCACAGACCTCCCCTCCTCTCTACACTACACACACACACACACACACTACAACATGTTTCTCTGGGAACATTATTGTGGGTCTGGTTGGAAAATCAGCTATTTTAGTACTTGAACACTTATTCTTAAGGGGCAGATTGAGTGCTGGTGGCAAACTGGCTCCTTCCATGCAGTACTGTCTGGTCTGAAAGGGTGTGGGCTCAGAACATCATGACAGGCAGCTGCTTATGCTTGGCTTTTAGGTTTGGAAGGAAATGAGATGCTCCAGGGTTTTTTATCTGATTTTCCCTTCACAACAACAGCGAATCCCCTTTCCCTGCCAACAACAACAAAACCAACAACTAGAAACCACTGAAATGGAATAGTTTTTCAAAGTGCTGTCAGACTAAATTTGCTTACTTGAACAGGAAATTTTATGGGTTATTGATTTATAGGCTTTCGGGTACAAATGGGACCTTTTGGGTCTGCTCTGTGAAAATGGATCTGGGCCCTTTAAGTGTTTTTCTTGAGTCAGCTGGCACTGAAGCTTTGTCAGTAGAGGGTGCTGGAGAGGCACTGCAGGACAAAGGATTTTACCTCCTGGATCTGATGTGCTGGCTTGGCAGGCTCCTGCCTTCTGTAGCACTCACCCAGCTCCTGCAGGGCTCACAGGTTCTGCAGGGCTCAGTCTGTGGTACATTGCATCCATCAGCATCCAGGGGCACTCTCCTTGGGTGGTTTTGTAGCACAGTCCTCTGCTTCTGCTTGGCTTACAGCTTCACCAGAGCCCAGAATGTCTCCAGAGAGATCTCTCCCTACACACAGCTTTCCTCAGATCCCTTAGATGGTGGATTTCCAGCAAGGTCCATCAGGGCCATCTTTGCCATCCAATGAGCCATAGCTGTGCCCTTTCCAACAAGGTCAGATCTCAGCCCTGGGGTAGGATGGGGGAAGGGTCTATCTCAGTCCTAGGAAAACTGGCTTCTCCTTATATCTGCTCTCACTATGTTCTTTAAAGTTCTTTTCACTTATTAGTTGGTCCCACGTAACTCCAGTCCCTGTTATAGTTAATAATTCTCTATATTAACATTTTACTATTCAAAATATTGGGTGGTTCCATTCTCCTGGTTGGATTCACACTGATACAGAAATCCTCCTGGTTGGTCTCTGCTCGTTGTAAAATGGGTCCTTGAGAATTCAGAAAGGGAAGAGAAAAATGACAAGAACATGGAATGAGAGGGAGCTAGAGAACCAGTATCTTTATTTCCTTAGAAAACCATTGTTTCTGAGTTCCAGTAATCTATCACAGGACACTGCTGGCTGCTTTTATTAAATTCACGTCTGCAATTGAAGCCAAAATAAAGAGTAAGCAAGACAAACAAACAAACAAACAAAAAGAGTCAGCAAAGATCTATCCCTGGACTTGGCCCTCAGCTTTCTGCTCACGAGGTCTCTTTCCCTCCCAAGCTGCTTGTTCTAGTTTGCTAGCTGCTGGAATGCAATATACCAGAAACAGAATGGCTTTTAAAAAGGGGAATTTAATGAGTTGCTAGTGTACAGTT